>JAPYZM010001958.1:0-15732 GCA_030522845.1 Psyttalia concolor
ATTAGGCCCGAATTTGCCCCTGCAAACTCGCACCGAACATAACGTTAGGCATGCCGAATTCGGGCCAAAGCTTTGCCGAATGAAATTTCTACTCGGGTACTGATGTCGTTAGTAACATATTAACATTTCAGGTATCGTTCGGCTGAATAGTTTTTTTTTCTGTAACACCATTCCGAAAAAATAAGTTTTGATTTAAATGTGTTTAAAGTTTTAGAAGTGGACATTCATTGTTTCAGCGGCTCGATCGGATCGCACCTGCTAAAACGGCTTTACAAGCAAAAGTAATGTCAATATCTCGGCAAAAATTTAACATTATGTTCTTAAAGACCTATACATTCTAAATATCCAAAAAAAACTATAGAATTTTTGAAAACACTAGATCACCGAACCCCCTTAATCGCATTTAAAAGTTCTGAGCCTATATAAATAATTTCCCATTACTAACTATTACTATATGTCGATGAAAAACATATTTCGAGATATTCAATAAATTTCAATGGATCTATGAAGAATTTCTGCAGAAATTCTTATAGCATTTGCTGTAGGGTGTTCCATAAGGTTTCTTCAAATATTTGGTTATATTGAAAAAATCCAAATAAACTCGGGGTAATAAGATCATGTGGAGGTCATATGGAAATCATATTACAGATTATCTGAGGCTCATGTGGTAATCATTAAGGACCAAATCGAAACGCAAATATCCTATAAGTATTTCTATTTAAAAAACCGGACTAAAAATCCTATAGGAAATTCTATGGGAACTTCTATCTGGAAAATTTTATATAAAATGTTTGAAATCTCCATAGAAAATACTATGAGATTTTCTATAGTAATTTTTCATACGTTTTATTTCAGAGTTGAAAAATATTTCTCTGGTTTACATTCTGCAAAACTATACGCCGTCAGATAATGTATCCATATGCGAGAGTTCATTTTCACCGTCATTATATTTGTTTTCCTTCAATTCTCTTACTCGTATGGAGCTATCTCTTGCGCAAACATACCCCCCTCAGCTGCACTCAATGTACATAAAGCCGATGTGTGGAAGATGCCATACGTTGATTTTTTTTTCTTCACTCCTATTCGAAATTGAACCCGGTTGCAAAACCATTGTTTCCGGCTGCACAAACGTTGAGACAAAAGTCGACAGAGGGAAAGAAGGCAGAGATTGCAATGTACACACGTGTGTACTGTCTTCTCTTTTTGTAACAAATTAATCATGGTGCGCGGCGTGGTGATTGTGGAGATCGTGTGAGAAATTGCGGGAATTATTTCGTTTGAGCTCGTTTCCACCTACGCATTGCACACTCGCCATTTTTGTTCATTTTTCTTGCGGTGTT
This sequence comes from Psyttalia concolor, assembly GCA_030522845.1. Lineage (NCBI taxonomy): Eukaryota > Metazoa > Arthropoda > Insecta > Hymenoptera > Braconidae > Psyttalia > Psyttalia concolor. The sequence goes on from JAPYZM010001958.1 coordinate 1,341, forward strand.
GAAGGGCCTGAATGGGATGACTGGACAATGCCGCGTTCTCTACCAACTTACATGAAATATATTGAATGTATACAATGAATAATTGCAAATATTTTTCATTAAAATTTCAGCTCAAAGTAAAATCATTAATTTATCTGATCATGAGAACGTCAAAACAGCGTATGATCTATGAAGAAATCTAATTGATCAAATTGAAAAACTTCACTACTGTGAATAAGTAGTTGAATATTTAAATCTATAAAGCTGTGATAGTTTTTTAATTGAAAAAATTAACATTGTCCGTGGATTCTAATGATCCAGTTGCCTATACCTGATTTTTTTGATTAAATTGAAAAATAAGTACCTATGATTTTTTATTCGACTTTCACCTTTTCTGATTTTTTCGAGCTAAAATTCAATGGAAATTTCATTTTACTTAATTTCAAATTTGATTCATCATTCTTCAATCACTATTTGCTCATTGAAATTTGAATGTAAAGTCATTGATAGAACTGTTGGGTGGAAATCCATAAATCTCATTCATTTTTCCCAGCAAATCCTGATTTTCAACGGAATAAACTTGTAATAAATCAATTTCTGTATTAAAAATTCACCCCCACAATTTCCATAAATGTGTGAAAAATTAAGTTGAGTTATAGTTGATCTGACACTTCCGTATGTGCGCAAAACCAAGCGTAGGAGAATGAAAGCATTACAGTTTACCACTAGCGAAAGGATTAAAACAGGAAGATATATTCTCCGTCACCTTCTATCGACGAGAAATGGAAAGTTCGGGCGCCAAATGAGCCGGAAGCGATTCTCCTCGGGAGTGAGGGCTTCTTCGAATCCTCGATTATCAGAGTATAATTTCAGATGGCATTAAATGAACTGACATGCAGAAAAATTCAAATTCAGAGTTTATGAAGGAGAAAATTCAATGGCAGTCGATCTATCAATAATATGAAAAAACAATTCATTCACTGGAAGGTTATTTCTCACTTCTTCTTCGGAAAATTTACTAATTTAATAATTAAATGAGAATCGAACAATTTCGCAAAAAAAAAAGATATTAATAGATGAAAAATACTTATTAATTTGGTAATTATTTTGAAACCAAGCACTGTTAAAATAAGTATGAAGTATGAGACCTTCTCATTGAAAAATGCAATCATCCACAAAGAAAGATCTTTTCATACATTTTCGTAGTATGACTCATTATCGAAATGAGCCGATAATCAATGAAAATTTCCCTTTCTGAGGACAACCAATGCCTAGGTGAACAATTTAATTGCTGAAGTGTTGTTCCCGTCACCGTCATTGATTACACAAAAACAATAACTTCCTATCGGAAAATTAAGAATCTAAAAACATTTTATTGCTTTCCAAATTGAAAGTAAATGATTTATTTCGCGTGAAAGTATATAATCGAGTCAAGTGAAATGATAAATGTTTATAGGAAATTTGATATCTACTTCCAATTTAATTTTTACGGAGAATGTTTGACAATGAGTAGAAATGACTCCTTTTTTTATTGTATGTCGGAACAGCATTAACTTTTAGTTTATTGTTCATTCTCGTTCTTGTTTCCCAAGTAGAAAGAATGATTTAAACCTATTTAACGGTTTTCTCAATGCAGACTGACGAATTAATGCGTCAAGCAAAATTAAAAAGACTGTAATACTGTAGTAATTACATAGTGCATATAGGACGTCATTGAGGGAAAATATCAGGGACTTTTTTTTGTCGTGAATTTAATTATGTAATAAATAGTCTAACGATCTATACTAGAGTAACCTATTTACGAGATACCCCAGTAAAATTGAGAAAAAAGATTACCGATTTTACTTTTTAAAAGAATTTAGCTTTCGAGTCGTAATAGAATAGTCTAATGATATTTTTATGATTTCCGCAGTAAAAACTTGCGAATTCCGTACTGAAATGAATCAAATAAAGATACAAATGATTTTAGAACCGCCTCTCGCTGAGAAACTTTAAGAATTTCTAAAATACTTCTTCACTTTTCACCCAGAATTAATCATCGAAGGAAAAATAAAAATTTAATAGTTTGAACAGTTGTCATCATGAAAACTTGTCCAGGAGTATTTTTGATCAACTTATGGTCATATTAATTAATATTTTTAATTCGGAAATTTCGTTGTGAAATATGTGGATAACAGATTTTATGGTTATTTATGAAGAAAGTTTGAAGAGCAACTGTCAAAACATCTTCCTTCCTTATCCTTCCATCAGTAGTTTCAGCAGCTTTTACGCATTTGGGATAAAAAAAAAACGATGCCCTCCAGAAAGTCTTCTATTTCCCTTCAAATTATTAAAAAAAAAAGAAAAGATTGAGATTGCAATTTGAGATGATTGGATCCTCCCGTGATGAGAAATGGGTCGAGTGTCCTTGAGATATCGATCACTACCCCATTGTTATCCCACAAATTGGGAAGTTGAAACCCCCCAAAAAAATACAATAAAAGATCTCCAATAATTTGTTTTCTTTTTCTCCCCAAGAATGAGGTCGAGAGTCCCAATTAAATCGCAAAAGTGAGAAGTATCCCAACTTATTGCGGAAACGACTGGCACGAGAAATGAGATGTCAGTATGAAAACAATGGGGGATGCGATATGCGGTGTACCAATTACACGAGAGGTGCTTGCTAAAGGTTTTCTATATATCTTGACTGTTGAGTTACAGTAATCAGTGATGGTGTGCCTTGGGGTTTTGAATTTACAAATACCACAATGGTGAGTTCAGTTACGTTTTTTTTTCTATGGAGCTTGAGCTCGTGGTTGAGATAATCGCTGGAATTTCTTTAAGGACACGAAGATTATAACCTCCACCCAATTTAAATTGCTGGAGTTGGAATGGTATAACTGGTGCACGATTATCATTCGGTCGTCTCGGGTTAATGGAAAATACCAAATTCACGAATAAGTATGAACATCAAATCTCTGTATCAAAGAGGTCAGTCTCATTTTCTTGTTTTAAATGAGAATTATAGTTAAATTAGATTTAAGGCTTATTATTATTGTTAATTTAGTTATCAAGCAACCAAAAATGATGTTCTCCCTCAAAGAACCAAAAGGAAAATCCGTTACCTTCAAGCTTATAGGAAAAAATGTCGATGATTGATAATTAATAAAATTAACAAAATTGCCGATAAAATAAACCGGTAATTTTCCTTGAAATAGAAATTCAAATAATTGATAACATGATCAGAAAATTGGCAAAATTCCTATTGATAGTTGCGCTTTGAGATTTTCCCAAATATTCTCAAGGTCACCCATAGGATTGTCCAATGGAGGTTAACGCCAAGCCATCCTTAATTCTAGATTACTGGGTAGAAATTACGCAATTTGAATATCATGTGCGAAATTAATTTGCTACACTTTATACGTTCTTCCAATTCTGTCAGAAATAAAGTGGAAAAATTATAATTCAATTAAACATCAGAAGATGATCACTTACAATACCGATTACTAATCATAAAATTTGGATGATTTTCAATGAATAAATTTGTCAATTACATTGCGTGAGGAAAACTTGGAGAACACCCTATATAATCAGTATTATTTGAATGCTATTCATAACAAACTATTATATTATTGCCTTATGAAAACCTAATTTCCTTTCATTATGGAGTTTGTTTTCGAGATTTTTTTCATCTTTTATTCCAGCCATCTAATTTAAATTTTGTTTTCAAATCGAGATTCACTGCAACATTTCGACTGGAAAATTTGTAGTAGCTCTAGATTATTTTTTCTTCTAAATACTCCACTCCGATCGTTCAGTTTCACGAAAGTAAATCATTTTCTAAAAGTTAGGAGATTGTAAAATTAATCGGTTATTCTTCATGAACGTGATCATATAATTAACATATTTAACAATTGAAGGAAAGTTCCATAGATCTATTAAATTTATCAGAATGAAAATACTCGACAATGTTGAAGCACTTATAGGGTGGCTACTCGATGTTCTCCCTGGTAAACAATTTAAGGGGAAAAGACGGAAAAATGAGCTGTTGTCAGTTAGTAATAACTCAACACCGCCAGAGCAGAATTACATGAGTTTTTGTCCTTTGAGGCTAGAGATGTTTGTCAGAGAACAAAAATTCATTCATATAAAATTCATATATGATTGTTCCCATCATAATTTCTTCATTTAAATTGACTAATTTTCTTGATCAGTGGTCGAGTTATGGGCGAGTATAGTGGCTGGGATTAGGCTATTGAAACGTTCAAAGTCATCAGTTATGAGCAAATATATCCATCGTCAACAATATTCTGTGTGCCATCACTCATGAATTTGTCTTAAAACAAAGCTACCCAGGTTGGGAAATTCAAGTTTGAACGATGGGCGCAAGCTTGTATCAACCTAGAAAGCAAACCTTGGGAATCCTAGTTAACCTTACTAACCTTAATTCTATGGAATTCCCGTGGTTCCCCCAGGCTTGATACAAGCTTGGATATCAAGTTAGTTTCAATGGTGATCCAAACTTGGTATTTCAAGCTTGAATTCTGCGGCTTTAATCAAGCTTGGTTCAATATATGATACCTAGCTTGATGCCAATATATGACATCCAAACTAGGACCAAGCTTGGCGTTCCAGCTCGAATTAAGTTTGACGTACGAGCTTACACTGAGTTTGGTGGCCGAGCTTGAATGAGCGTTAGAAATAAAAAGGTTAACCAAGTTAGATCCAAACTTGCAATCCAAGTTCGAGCAAAGATAGTTTAGGCTCGGTCCAAGTTTGGACCATGGTATGGTAAGTCCCCACATGGGTAGTGTCATTTTTCCTCTCAATTAAAAAATTTTCTCTAATACTCCGAGCATGTTAAATAATATATTCAGGTTAGAACGCCTGCTGAAAATGTTCAGAATTTTTTCATTTTTTTATCACAAACAATGAAAAGAATTTGAATAAAAAATAACTTCCCTATATCGGGAAGCTAATAAATGCCTTTCCACAAAAATTTTTCCAACCAAAGAAACTGCTTAAATTATGAGAACAATAATAAAAATATTTTCGTCATAAATTGTTTTCAATTTATAAAAATTGAAAACAATATTACGAAACTTTGTATCATCCACTTAATTACAGAATCTCCCCCGTAAGATAAAACCATTTATGTAATTAAAAAAAAACAATTTTTCGTAATGTATTCGTCCATTGATAGTGATGAATCTTAACATATTCATTCACGCTCAGTTCCACACATTCTTATATGAGGATGCAAGTAGGGCGCCGGCTTTCTTCGAAGATGTCCCAATTTCTTTGACGTGCGCATTACGAAAGAGAACACAAGGCTCTCAGACCCCCTTTGATTATCATCACTCATATATATATGTGGAACTGAAATTTACGGTCACAGGTATGTATTATTTTCCCTCTTCCTTCCGCTCTGGACTCTACCCACTATATCACGTGATACAATCCCGAGGCGATTTTGAGTAGATACGAGATAAATTGCGGAACCCTTTGGACAATGCGGACAATCAATATATGTAGATTTTCGAAGTACTCGAGTGATGGAATCTGCGTGGCTTTGGAAGTTGTGGGGGACAGATTTGGGGGGGGGGGGGGGGGATTTATGTCAATGTTGGGGGATTCCATGCTGTCATTTCCGCCCAATCGATCTTTCCCATTGTCCATGGCGCTTGGAGCGTATTAATATGACTCGTAGGCGCTAATTCTATACGTGGTTAAATATAGGCTTTGATTGGGAATCAGTTAACATGTGAAATCAATTATTTATGACGTCGGGGGTAGAGAGATAACAATTTCTAGATTTTTGTTCAACTAGTAGACGACGATTTATCTGCTCAATGACTAATTTGCGATGGAAATAGTGAGAAATAGTTTAGTTGAAATAATTCATTCAATAGTTTTTAAATGTCAAATTCAAAATATTTGAATGTAAAAATACCTGAAATTAACTTCGAACGTTACTTTCTGGTGGTAAACCAATTGATGAAAGAATTCTCTCTCACTGTAAGAATTTGTTTATTGGTAATTCCTGAATCATGAACTTCTTGAGAAAAATAATGAATTAATTTTTATGAGAAAATATATTTTCTGAGATGAGGTTTTTTAGATGACTGGAATTTTTATGGATTTTCAATCACATCAAAAAACGAGAAATGTCACTCTTTTCTTTTCGACATCCTCCAAAATATCGGGAATAAATATAATTTTAAACTTTCGAAACTTGATTCTTCATATTGATCCAAGCTACTTTTTCAATTCCGCCAGACGAGATCCTGGACTTTATCAAAAGAACCTAGAAACAGATATTTCACTGAAAATAATAAAATCCAACAATTGATAATTTCCAGGGAAATAAACGCATTGTCGAGAACTCAATATCACTTCTCCCATATCTACCTTCCGTGTTAGCAACCCAAGGAAATACAGCATTGAAGAGCCAAGAAAAATAAAAATAAATACATCTAAACCGTAGAAACCACCGTAGATGGCCGGGTTAGAGCTGTAGGAAAGAGTTCCCTATTCAGGAGTTTCACTTCGTCTCCCTTGCGCGCTCTATTCGCACAGCGCCGTTGTCACGGATACAACAGACGCAGGGAAACGTGTGAATCGATTGCCATCACTGAACTGGCGACGGAAATCAGTAGAAAAAGTTACTGGAAAACAAAATATTTGAGGCGTGCACATACTCGTGTACGTAGAGTGAAAATTCGGGACAACATTGACTTTCTTGATTTACATTTTTTGCGAAAAATTGATATTTGCATTTTTTTCAGCCCATCAACATGTTCAACAATAAATCCGCACTTTTTAAATTCTGAAAACGATCAAATTTACGAGCGTTTAATTGTGTGCATCTTAGAAATGAGCTATTTTTACGAGAAACTAAAAACGTTTTTATTTTTATTTTAAACTAAACGCTTCAGTGGAAAATTTTGATAAAGCGGATTTTAACATTTTTACTATTATTCTTGAGATAAACCAGTACTGGTTTATAAAGTAATATAATCGATCGAATATTATCATTTGGTGACATTAGTCTTCCAAAGTAGTCTTTCAAAGACGTTAATAAATAATAGAGTTAATTTTCTCAGGACGACATATTGATTTTCAAGGCCTATTTGATTACGACTGATAGCGAGGGGTTAAGTCATACATTCTCGCTGTTGCGAGGGAGGGAAGTCACTTGAATGCATGAAAGTTTTAGCAGGCAACGTGGAAAAACACACGGAAATAAAATTGTTTATCCAGAACGTAATTCTACACGCGATGTTAACGCTTACGAATGCTTAGCGAACTCGTTAAAAATTGCACGTTTATCGGGACAAACTGTTAATTGAACTTCAGACCCACAAAAACACAAATAAAAATTACCAATTGATAAAAATAAATTAGTTGACGGTGCTCAAATAATATGGATACAATTCTCAATTTTTTATATTAAACCTTATGAATAGCTGTATGAATAACATCGGAGGAGGAGTTTGCGACTCATCAAAAATACGAGTCGAGTGAAGTTGAATTCTCATAATCAGTTCCAGTTGAATTCTCGTCTTTATCGGAAACTCGATAGAGACGAAAAAACTCGTTGTCTATCGGGAGTTCGAGCTCTACATTAATGCTGAAAACTCAAAAACACTTACTTCTGACGAAAGTACTGCTATTACTACATTTTACCTATATTTTGGATAAATTGAATAAAATGATGTGAAAATTATGCGTGTTAGTGACAGTACTGTTACTGATTTATACTCCAAAACCAAAATATTTGGAAAAAAAATGGAAATAATTTTCAGTAATTCGCATTGATTAATTTCTTGAGACGAGTATCCGACTAAAGCTTGAGTATCCGTAGTAGCTCGAGTATCCGACTAGAACTTGGTTGATGAATTTTCGATTCGATTTCACCGTGAGCTACTGTGTTTTCAAGGTATCGAAGAGCTCGATTTGGGAGTGAAGAATTTTACGAGGATTTGTCACGAAAGCCTTTCCTATAACCCTCAAAGTTTCCCATAAAAAAAGGTGTTTCAATTAAGCTCTTAATTAACCTCTTAATGTTTAACATATTTACTAAATTATTACCAAGAGAATATTTTACTGCTTTTGTTCTCTCCTCGGACTACAATTCAATAGCAATTTTCGTGTTCCCTGGCATCTAAAATGGCCACTTTAAATCCTCAACACTGACCACCCAAAACAAACAATTTTTTCCCCTTTCAAGTGCTCACATCGATTAAACGCACCGTCGATTTTTCCCGTCGCCGAATATTGATCCACCGAGGCGAAAGTTCGTGAACCCCAGATTAGGAGCGTGATACGATTCCCCAAGAACGGAGCTCAAAACCCTTCGAGAAGTCTCCGAAACAAAACCTTGTTGAAGATAAGAAAATACTAAATTCGAATTTCCAACAGATTGGTAAATCCAGATAAGAATCAAATAAGTTATTCCAATTTATTCCAGGACATATCTGAGCCCAAATAGTTGATTGCGAGAGAAAATATGAATTTTTAGTCAAAGCGATACAAGTTCGTCAACTGTAAGTCTTCAAATGAATACAAACTTCTTCTCGATCAAAAAAATGTTTAAAAATCACAAATTATCATTTATGACAGTTGTGAATTGATTATCGTTATTACCTCTTATTATTGTTACCTCACTAGTCACTCTCATTATATTTAACTATAGAGAACATTTTTTAAAATCAATTTGAAGAAAAAAACAGAAGATACATTTTCACTCCTTTCTCATTCCTTTAAACTGCGACAATAATGAAAGGTTTATCGATTTTTTTAATAGAACGAAACGCATTCTTCTGAGCACATCGTAAAATTTGTAACTTTACTAATTCATACAATAGTATTGCGAAATAGTTTAGTGGCATTATTTTCCCTCCATGACTTCCCCGAAAACCTCTGAAACTAGTAGATGTGGCTGAATATAATGCAGACATTTTCCTCATAATACCCAAAATGTCTGACAAAAACGTGTCTGTCCTCAAATGTTGGAGTCTCCAAGTTACTACCCCGAATGCTCCCTCTACGCCGTACCGACTCTGCAGTTCGTCTCCTCCCCAATGTCCTCCTCCACCAATTCCCCACTTCATTAAAAATGATTCCCTCGAGCCTCCACCTTTGCCATTGAAAACCCTGATAATGAACCCTGGTGTCGACACTCGACACCCGTGTTATACCCCCATATCCCCGGCGTTTGGCTTCCTATTCTATCGCATATCCGCGCGAAAAGATATACACGCGGAATGAAAAGAAGTCTCTCTCGACGGCGGTCAATGGCTGCGGCGCACCAGGTTCAAGGAAAGCGGACCGGTTTGATTCGACACCGCCTGGAGAGTTGCTCTCGACTCTCAACTAAAACCGAAAGAAGGTAACAAAACGGATGAGAAAAGAGAAAAATGAAGGTAGAAGATGTTTAGAAAGCATTCAACAATCAATAAATCATCCCCATCATTATCTCCACGATATTTTTATCATTCTCTCCGATTTTTATTAATGAAATAATACATCGGCAATTAATTAGCATGATATTTCATGCGCAACCCTAGCAATTGTTTTTTTTTTTATAAAAAGAGAATTCCCGACGTTTTCTGTCTGAGCTTTTCATTAAATTCTCCCTCGACCTTCCATGTATGGCTATTCAACCTCGGTAAAGATAAAGAGTAAAAATAAAATGGGAAGATACGTCGCCGCCAGCAGCTCGGTACACTAGTATACACTTCTCTCGGTATTCGCCATTTGGATTATTCCACCTGTCCCCTCTTTCTCTCTCTTCCCTCTGCACTCCTTGCCCACTGGGCAAACCAGATGGCGTGAAGACGCAGGAAGACTGACGTAAGGCATGTCAGACCCTTGATCCTTCGACACCGGAGGAGGGATTCCGAGAGGAGAAATGACTGTCGAGTCTACTGTACATTTTTTTTCTGTGTTACTCTTTACCAACTGCAGGATATGAACATGGGTTATATGTAATTATTATGTTTGACCGGGCACGCGTAACCACAGAATAGTGTATTGATGCACTGCTGCTCGCATTGTTCTGAGAATAATGAGAGAACAATTTTTTTCGCGGTGGAAATGTATATTTTTCTCTGTTAGCTTGAACGTATGAATTTTAGTATTAAATCAAAGTTAACGAATATTTGTAATGGAAGTTGTAATGAAAAAGCTAATTTGGGAGAGATTGTAAGTTCATGAAGTTATTTTTTTTTATAGTAATGAGAACAATATTTGTTTGAGACCTTGACGGGGAGGGAGAGGAGAGAGGGGGAAGGATCATTTGTTTGCACCGAGAAGATTGTTGTAGAATTTGGGTTGCCGTGTTTCGAAACACAATGACATGAACGGTTGCAAATGATGTAATTACAGAGACAACGGAATGTCACCTTAACCCTCAAGTGGTCACGCTACGAGAGCAGTCTCGCCGTTGTTTTTTTTTTCTAGTAAAAATCTTTGAGAGGGATAAATTTATAAAATTCGTACTTCTATTTTCGGATATATTGAAACTATTCACATTTTTTTTAATTCTATATTTTTAACTCATTGAGCGTCCGTTAGAGTTTTAATATACTGATATATGTGAAATAAGAACTATTTCTTATGTTTCTTTTTGCAAAATCGTTAAATATGCGGAGCGGTGACGGCCCCTGAGTTATCGGCAAACAAATTTTCAGGAATTCCAAGAGATTCGATCACTCTATCTTTAATATATGCATCCTTGAGAAGTAAATATATATATATATATATATTGCGCATTTCTCACTAATCTTAAGTATTGAGTATATAAGTATTAAGTATAATAAGAAATAATAGTAGAAAATTGAAAAAATAAAAATGAACGTAATAATGAGGAAAAAATATAACAAAAATTTCATGATCAACCTCATGCAAATTTTTTCTGACAATATAATTCTCTCGTCCAACATTGCTTTTCTGCAAATGAATATGAATCGTTGAAGCTTCCGTAAACCCAGTCTTCGCAAGAACAATAAATATGTTCCAAATGATAAATTGAAGAACTAAAGGAAACATTGAACGGTAAAAATAAAGAGATTTTTTTCTTCTGCAGCATAATCAGAACACAGAAATTCCTTGAATTAAATAAAAACAAAATTCATTCTATGTCACCTGCAGTTGTTTTGATCTTCTTCACGCACGTTCACGTGCTTCGGATTATTTTCATATTCAGAGAACGTTCGAAAGTTTAATATTGCGGGCCATCAATGAACGTTAAAATAGTGAAAAATAAATAACACTCGTAATATCAGTTGTGAACTAGTCGATTCGCATGCACGCATTTGTGGGACGTTACACTTATTCGAGATTAGCTAGCCTAGACCGTACAGTGAGCATTGGGTTTCGGGGTACATACAATTACTCCGGAATTTATAGCTGAGGTATTGGAGCTTAACGAGATGTGCATATTGGCAAGGTAACGGAAGGATACGGGGTACTTGTAGAGGTGGGCGCGGCATCGGTTTCACTAATATCACTGGCGGATCGTTAATCTGAGGATTTTTTTATTTATAGTTGAAATTATACTTTAAAATTGATTATCAATGGTCATTTAACCCCGCACGTACAGAGCCCTTGTGATAGGAAGCCTACCACAAGCTGAATGCCTCTCCTATTTTATATTGTCTAATAAATGATAAAACATTAATAAACTATGTAATTCAATAGTGAATTGGTAAAACAGTTTAAGCTCACTTATCTCTTGACAAAGTTTCGAAGAATTTTTCCGAATCTAAGGGAGTTTTAGAAAATGTGTAATAAACAGTTTCTTAGCCCCATCTCCCTCTATAAAAAAAAAAGTTTTATTCTAAAAATATGCGGTGCTATTTAACTTGTCAGATTGTCAACATTTGGCTGTATGATCCTGCAGGTTTTGGGTCTCAATAATAATGAAAAATACTCATTGAAACCCGATGAATAGTCGCAATTGATTTGAATCATTTTAGCACTTCACTAATGAATTTTAATAGCATTTGAGTTGTCCAATTGCATTATTAAATTATCTTCCATAATTTAGGAAACATTCATTGTTTACAATAAACGTGACCGCATGAATCGAGATCACGTATTTGGGGGGGTTGATGATCGATTGACAATGGATGATATGAACAATTTCGTCTCAACAATTGCCGGAAAATGTCAATATATTTTGTTTGATGAATTCATTATAATTGGTAAATATCCGCGTATCCAAATTCTCGGAGTCAACTTTTTGAAAGCAATATGAATAATTTAAAATGTTACCAGTAAAGATGGTAATTTTGTTAAGGACAAACTTTTAAATTTCCCTATCTCCGTAAACATTAAATGAAATGCCCAATGAGTCACTCCGGGGGAAAATCGAATCATCGAGGCCATTGTTGAAGAAGAATCAACTATTTAACAAAAACTATTTACGCTTCTAATTCAACAATCTTTTATTTGGTTAGTGTAAAAAAAGACTGCAATATTCCGGAAAAATAAGAAGATATTTGGGGTCAGCAATTGAATTTTAAATTTTGCCCGTAAATTCCGGCAATTAATTCCAACCGAGCCTCTATTATCTAATATAATTTGTGGGCAGTACAGTTAGTCGCTGACACCAGGAAGCTCAATAGAGCCCGCTGGGAGGCCTCAAAATCAAATATCCGATATCGAATTCCAGATTTCCTCACTTAATCTAACTCCAGCCATTGCCAACACCTGCCTAAAAAGAAAAAAAACGAGAAAGAATCCACGGAATATTATTTCTCTGCGCCATTGCGGGAGTGGTGTACCCATGGTTTACAGAACCCCATCGAAACGCCCCATTGCCTCCACTGTCTCCAGTTTATCCGTTATCGATCTTGAATTGCCATAGTCTCTCTACATACTCCCGTCAGCTGCACAAATTCGTTGGGAAGTTAATTAATCATGCAGGCAATAGTCGTCATGTCCACTAGATAATGTACAAATTCCCATGTTTTTCAGACCAACAAAATATTTGTACTAATTAGTACTAATGATGAATTATATTATTGATCAAACAACTTACCGGTGCATAAAGGCCGCAGTAGACATAGTATTATCCATGGGGTGATTCCATACGACCTTGTCCACTTGATCCACACGTACCAACGTGTTTCAATTTCCACTTGACTCACACCATGAATCCGAAACTTAATTAATTTCACTCAACAGCACAATCAATCAATCATTCTCCATTGAATTCATTAAATCAATGATAAATAGTAAGCAATTTTGCTTCACAATTTGTTTTTCTGCTTTGTTTATCAATGCAAAGTTGCGAATATTCACGGGACGAGTAAGTACACCTGTGAACCGGACAGACTGAGAGCGTCGGGAATACTGAATACCGGGGACTCGCCACAATGCGCACTCGTACACGTTAGCAGTGATGCCGGCTCGCGGTATATTCGTAGGTACTCTTGCTACTCTTTCGGGGGATCGCAGTGGGCTCGAGCGTGGCTACGATGGTGGGGAGGGTAACGTCATTTTGCCCCTCTGTTCTACGTGCATTCTCCCTTTTGCACTGGGGGGAAAAAATGGGTAAGTCGTCTTCCAATTCAGCTGAGTTTTTTTTTATCTTTCAGAGGTAGATAGGGTGGCATGAGGGGACAGTTTGTGAGAGGCGGAAGTTTGGAGGTGACTGTTTTTTTTCTATTGCATATAATGGCCTTTTTTTCAGCTTTTGTTAGGGTTTTGGTGGAGTGAGATTCGGAGATTCCCATATGTAAAGAAACTAATGCTTATAAAAAAGGTTGTTGTGTACATTTTTTAAGTTAGATTCGATAAATTAAAGGGATTAATGTGTTGGACAATTTTTATTTTAATTGCATTTCAGAAATGTTGAGAAATAACGATTAACTAAAGTATTACGTTCAATGTGTTTAAAATTGATAAAATCCAGCCAGGGAAACAATTTTGTCAGTAAATTTACATTTTGATTTTTTCAAAGACATCGAAACCCGCATCTTTAATAAGCATAAAGATATACTACGTCGATAAATGCATAAAAGGGGGCACGTGGGATGTTTTGAAGGGGCGGAAGGGGGGAGTAATAATTTAAGATTTTTTTGGGTTTCCACTTCCACTTCGTTAAGACTTGGACGGAATTCTTTGCGGGTGTTCTCTCAATCTTTTAATAACTACTGCTTGAGAGAGGAGTTAGTCAAGTGTGCTCTTTTTTACTGGTTCGTTTGATCAAATAATTCCATTAAAACTCATTTGAAAAGTTTTTCACAGAAAAAGTACCTCCAATGTTCCTCTCCAAAAAAAAAACTACAATTGACAAAATGGACATTCATAAGATGAACATTATTTGAAAGATCTAATGGGGGGGGGGGGGGGGAATTTTAAAAAAACCCCTCTCTGGGGGAGGCGGAATTATTTTTTTTTGGTTTTTTTTTCTTATTTT
>JAPYZM010001959.1:0-20533 GCA_030522845.1 Psyttalia concolor
TTTGGAAATAGCCTATATCGATGGGAAATGAGCTCAGCTTTCGAATAGAGCAAACCCCGAGGCGATAGGATCAATAGTTTTTGAGATATCGCCGAAAAACTGTTCAGCCAGCCGAAAATCGCTCAGATCGGTGGGCCCCAGGGGTCCAAAATTCAAACATGCAAAAAATCACAAAAAATAAAATGTAAAATGCTCTATCGATCGGAAATTTCCTCAGCTTTCCAAATCCGTTCGAATTTTGGAGTTAGGCCTGATAGTTTTCAAGATATCGCCAATTTTCTGACAAAAATTTCAAAAAAGGGCCCTAAAAGTCGCTAAAGGGCTGAAAATATCCTGAAAGTGATGCCAAAAGGGCCCAAAAACGAAAGTAGAAACCCCTAGAACCCCCTCAGCGCTTAAAAACTCTTAAAAACGACGATAACGTGCTGAAAAATCGAAAAAACGGAAAAAAAGGCCCAAAAAAGGTCAAAAACGGCCAAAAGACCCCAAACCGGCTGCCCAGGGGTCATTTTCTTTAAAAAAAAATCAAGATTCGGACATCCCCGGCCGGCAGGGCGGCCAGCCAGTCGGCTGTCTGGCCCAAATATCGGAAATCTCAAAAAATCAAAGGGGGGACCCTTTCCACTTTTCCGATTTTGACCAAAGTTGACACTCTTTTGACGATATCTCAAAAACTATTGATCCTATCGCCACGGGGTTTGCGGCATTCGAAAGCTGAGCTCATTTCCCATCCACTTTTTCACTAATTTCACGAATTTAAAAAAAACTGTAAAAAAAATTTTAGGGAAAAAAACCAGTGGCATAAGAAAAATTTGAAGGAAAACTTAATTATAGATATGCGATGCCAGCAATAAAGAACTATAAACTTTTATATATAAATTACCAGGTCATATTATTAAATTATTATCCACAACACAAATGATACGCGAAAGTTGATCCTAAACTACTCGCAATTGAAGTCATAAATTGATTCACAATTAAGGTATGATAAGAAGCAATATTGTACTTACTGTGTCACTCGACGCAGCATTTGTTCAAATCGATGTGTACATTTCGACTGACAACTTTTTTTCTGGCCATGGCCAATACTGCCCAGGCTGGCCGTCATCATGGATCAGTTCGATAGGTCAGACTTGAATTTTGCTACAAAAATATTGCGGTTAATTCTAATTTTCTTATTACACCTGCTTAACCACTTGTTTTATTTGAAAAACAGTATAAATTACTATTGTTTATAAAGTTCATCCATGAGTTATATTAATTTCGACGATTCTAAGATGGTAAATACTACAGTTTCATAAAAAAGATACAATAAATATTCTTTAAAGTAAGTCTTTTATTATTTTATGTAAAAATTATCACTTGGGCTTATCTTGAATGATTGCATCATTTTCTTACCTAAATCTAACTCATTGAAGTGGAATTGTGCAGACGTTTTCGTGAGATCGAGTGTACATCTCGAGTTTAGAATGAGACTTTATACTGAAAAAAAGGGATTGCACTGGGACTGGTCAGAAATTAATTGCCAACCTGGGAGAACTGACTTTATATAACAAAACTGACTATCTTAATAATTCATATCATCCTTTACTTCCCCATTAAAATTTCTATTTCATAGAATTTTCAATGTACTCGAGTGTAAATTGAAATGAAAATCAAAAGTCTCTCAACCAATTGTCATCCTGACATCAGGCCAAATCCTCGTTCCTCCAGACGAAAGAAAAAACGTAAAAAAATAGGCATTTGATTATCAAAATCCACGCCAACCAATACAAAATCCAGTTCCCAAAAATCTCAAGAAAATTCCCCTCAAAATTGACTGACTCCTTTAAATTCTGCAGTGGCTCCCTAGACCCCCTAAAAATTCCACATATACGGTTCGTAATTAAGTGGATCAGGCTGCTCCATGTGCCCACTGCCCACCATGCAGGAGGAGTACCCAGGCACCTGGCCAGTGGCCATCCTGCAATCAGGCCTCATGACCTGGGTGACATGCATCTGCTGTCCAGAGGGACTGGGAGCGAGATTCGTCAGGACATTCACAGGTTGCAGGACATTAGGATTGGAGTTGTACCCATTCATCCCCTCATCATGGAACAAATTTGTCTGTTCAATAGCAGGGACTTCCTGAGGTCCCTGAACACTCTCCACAGGGACACTGGTCACCTCAGCCTCACCCTCTTCACTCGTCAGCTTCTCCTCATCTTTCCTGCCTTTCCTCTTGCCCCCTTTCTTACAGCTTTCTTGCTTCCTCGTCCCAGCTTTCCTCGTACTATTTTTCCTGAGAATTCTGGGTCTGTTCGGTCTGTTGCCACTTGGCTGCCAGAGGTGGACCGTATGCACAGCATTCCCCTCCCCCTGCTTCTTCCCCAGCTTCCAGCTGTGAATGCCGGCCTTATGCAGCCGCTCCCGGATAGTGTCCACGGAACAGTTGAGCCCTAGAGCTGGAGCTACATGTTTGGCAGCCGTCAGAGGGTTCTGGGTGGCCATAGCAATGATAGCATCGTCCTGCTCCTTCGTGGTGATCCTCCTCCTGCCTTTCCTCTCCTTCGTCTGCACATTGCCCTCCTTCCTCCAGCGCTCCAGCCACCTCTTGACAGTCCTCTCAGATCTGCTGATGGCCAGAGCTATCGAGAGCGTGGATAATCCAGCCTGGGACATCCCAATCATTCTATTCCTGAGCTCCACCGACGTCTCCAGAGTTCCCTTCGCCTTGCCGCCCTTCTTCCTTTTTTCCGTGTTCGACTCAGTCTGATCATCTGTCAAGTTCGGCTCTGCCCCAGCAGCAGGTGTTGAGGTGTCCTTCAAGGAATTGTCAACATCCTGGGTTTCACTCGAAGAGTTCGAGCTGGATGAGCAGATGATCACGTCAGAGATGATGACAGGCTTGCCGCGAGGCTTCACGTTGAGGTTTATCTGCTGGGGCTCCAGCTGGTGATGCTGAATCTGATTATTCTGGGGGTAGAGCTCTTGGAGATGTGAGGAGGTCGACGGTGGGAGGGCTCCCGTGCTCTGGAGGTACTGGTTCTGACCCTGCGGGGCTTGGACCAGGTCCAACGGCCAGGTCTGGCAGATGTTCATGTCTTGATGGGACTGGTACATCTGCTGGGGGTTGGGGATTGGCTGGGGGTCAGGGTGAAATTGACTCTGGTTGGTTATTATCTGGGGCTGAGGGAGGGGAGGCATTTCCGTGCAGTGGATGACAGTCGGAGGGGGGTTGAAGGGTATCTGGGGGACTTCCAGCTGCTTCTCAGGGGCTTCTGGGGGCGCCAGCTCCTTCCCAGGAGATCGTCTCGTTGGTCTCTTCTTTTTTATTTTTGAGCTGTTTGGCTTCGCTCGCGCGGGGATCTTCAGGCTCTTCTTCTTGCCTAATTGCGTGCCAGTGGGACGCCAGACCGCCTGCTGGAGGGCTGCACCTTCAGCCTCACCCAAGGGAATCCTCTGGATGTGCTTGCGTGAGGGACTCCAGTTGTGGATTCCCGCTTTGTGCAGGCGCTCGCGAATTGTATCCACCGAGCAGTTCAGCCCCAGGGCTGGGAGCACTGCCTTTGCTGCCGTTATTGGCGTCTGGGTGGCCAGGCGGACTATTGCGTCGTCCTGCTCGCTGGTTGTCGCTCGCTTGCGACCGCATCGCTCACGAGTTTCTACAGTGCCTTCCTTGTCGAAACGATTCAGCCAGCGTTTCACTGTTCTTTGCTGGAATGCATTATTGAAAAAAAGGATTTATTGGGGGACAGCTGAAGATTTGGAAGATGTTCATGGATTTTTTATTATTGCGGTAAAGAACTTTGGGGTTCAATGAAGACAGATGGATAAATACCTACTTTTTTCTGGTGATTCAGACTTTTTGGAGATGAGTTGAACGATTTTTTATTGATTAAGGAATTGAAAAGTAAGGAGAATTGAGGGGATAACTTACAGAACAATTGATTGCTGCTGCAATCTCTCGAAGCCCTAGTCCAGCTTCGTACATTCCAACCATTCGATTCCTCAGCTCTGGAGTGGTCTCATGCACTCCCCTTGTTTTCCCCATTTTTAATGAGCGATCAACCACTTCCACAGGATCAAACCCAGTCAATTCATCCCACCATCACTTCATTTGAACTTCTCCCCCGTAATCGCCATGTTACGAATCACAAGACGAAAAACACACGTGATCAAACGTGCAAACATTTTCTCGCGATTTTATGTAGCCGAATTTGTCAATAAAGAGTGGTAAAGAGCCACAGAAGTTCAAAATCAAACGACATATTATCGACAAGTCAGCTCTGACACTGTTAAAATCAATGGCTTATTTTCTATGTCAAAAAAAAATTGCATTGTTCGAGTTCTTGGGGGAAAAAAAATTGGATCACATCAGAAAAATGATTAATGTTCAAAATCACTCACAAAAATTGAATATTTATGGTCTCGTCACCAGTCAATAAAACTCCATCAGCTGTACAGTCCGTGGAAATCTTTTGTCCACGTTCTTTTTCCCGAATTTCCAAACTTACAGCATTTTCTGACATTCCTCAAGCCACTCCATTTTTTTCAACACCTTCTCTGAGTCACACCGTCTTCATTCACTGATAAATCACAACTTTTAGACAATTATTACCTCGAAACAACGAGAAATGGGCGTCGAGCATTGTCAATATCTGTGCTACAGCCACAGGAGTTCCAGCGAATTGTGTACAGTTTGGTCAATATAAAAACGTAAAACGTTCCGAAAGCACTGAAAGAAATTTCTCGACTACCATCCCCAGAGGAATTAGGAACCAAGAGCTCACTAACATTAATTAATCCACGTTTATTAATTGTTTAAAGTATTTTTAACCCACGATTGAGGACTTTCCCGGTGATTTATTTGAAGAAGACAATAATTTTGACGCTTGTGGCGACTGTACTTTCCCCGCCAGATGGCCAGGACGCATTCACTGTTTTTTTTCGACCCAGTGACGCAGTTCATCGCTTTCAGATGCTTTTTACGTCATTATTTCGTAACAAAGGAGAGAAGATAATTGAAAACTAATAGAAAACATTTTCTAAACACTCGTAACAATAAAGAGAACAATTGATTTGGTGGGGGAAAAAATGTCACAACACGGAATTCCACTGGACATTCTCGACGATTTGAGCAGGTTAGTTTGGCCCTCGTGGACATTCGGAGTTGTTTTGAATGGTCAGGGTGTTATTATCAAACGCTTTCTATTTTTTTTCTTTCCCAAAGTATTTATCATTTGTTGTCAAAATAATTCTCGAGTCACTCCAAGAATATTCTTTCCTCAGTGAAAAATATTCAAGGCTTGGCTCCAGTTCACACGAATCAATTACAAAAAATTCATGGGTGTACGTTGATTTACTTGATTCAGTCGTTTCATCATAAACGTGCCTGAGGAGGGCAGAAAGGACCTGGTGAGAATTTGCTTCCAAATAGAGTTGGCCCACTGGTTCTACATCGACTTCTACTGCACAGGCGAGAACCCCCGCAATCTCCACTCGTGTGGAATGAAAGAATTTGCAACTCACATATTCAATCACATCCCCTTCCTCCAGCCAAATCTGTCGAGAATAGATTCAGTGCTGGAGCAGTGGAGGGAGTACAAGCAGAGTGTTCCAACATTTGGGGCAATTGTTCTTAATGAGGACATGACGAAGGTTCTGTTGGTGCAGAATTACTGGGCGAAGAACAGCTGGGGCTTTCCCAAGGGCAAAGTCAATGAGGACGAGGACCCGAGCCACTGCGCAGCAAGAGAGGTCCTCGAGGAGACGGGCTTCGACATCTCCAAACTTATCGATAAGAACGAGTTCATCGAGTCGAATATCAATGAGAGACTCGTCAGGTTGTATATTATTAGTGGGGTCCAGAAGGACACGAAATTCATGCCCAGGACGAGGAAGGAGATCAAGAGTGTCGAGTGGTTCTCACTCATGGATTTGCCCAATAATCCCAAGGATATGACACCCAAGGTCAAGATGGGAGTCGGACCTAACGCATTTTTTATGGTCGTTCCCTTTGTCAGGTAAATATTGTCAATATTCAGAGCAACGAATTGACGGCAATTGAAAAATTATACAAACGTTTTGAGTGAATTAAATTGTGCTCTTTTATTGGAAATAATTGAAGTCTTCATTATTTTTCTGTACAGGCGAATAAAGCGATGGGTTTTGGAGAGACAGCAGAAGGACAAGCAATTGTCAACAACTGCCAAAAGACACAGGCACAAGTCCCTTGGTGAGGGTGAGAGTGGAGCCAGGAATAGACGACTCCAGTCCCAGGTTTGTAGAGCAATTTATTTAATAGTATTTGCAAGTGACAGGGAAAATTAGTGAATACATTCTCAAAGAGGGTAATTCCCGTCAATTTAATTCTTGCAGAATGGATGCTCTGATATAAAAAACGAGCGTCAATCGAACACTTCGCCAATGGGTCATCGTCGTTCAGCAACCAACAAAAATCTCCCCAAGAATTCGGATAAGAATTCCAAAAAGGCCATCAAACGCAATTTATTTGGCGAAGTTTCTGATGAGAGGACCACCAAATCCCCCTCGGCTTTCGCTAAGAAATTAATTGACAGTCCAAGGGTTGAGTCTCAGACTTTTGTCAAGCAAAATCAACGAAAATCTCGGTTTGAAACCGACAAAGGAGAGAAAAATGTCCACACTCTGCTGAACGATGCAGTGAGAAAAATGCATCTGAACTCTCACGAGTCCTGCGACATTTATCAATTCCAACCGAGAGTGTGGATGGACTTCGCATTCGACAAACAAGCAGTGCTAAATTGTATTTAATTCCTCAACTTTTTTTTTTTAATTGAAAAACCGAAATTTAGTCCTTATGATTTACGATACTTGACATGTGATATTGATGATAAAAAGCCATTCGGATTAAGTATTAAGGATGTGATCTCAGTGCCGCAGTTCATGTACTCTTTTTTTTTTTTATATTTTTGTTTTTATGTTGAAATTATATGTTGAAAAGTGGAAATAAATTTTTTCATGATATCAGGGAATTTTCAGATATTTTGATTGAAGTGAAAATATCATCGGAAGCGGACAAAATTAATTTAGACAAAGGACTCGTTTGTTTTGTAATTAATGTAGTGTTTAATTGAAATTCATTCCGAGTATTCCAAAACAAATTGGGAAAATTGTAGATCTCCAGAAATTCACCCAAACCTGGGAGAAATGAGGGCAAAAATTCTAGTTACGCAAAATGTAAAAAATTAAGTAATTGCAGTAATTGTTGATATCATAAATCAATAATAATAAGTATATTGAATAAAAAATAGAAGTAAATACGACAAATAATTGTTGTATAAGAAAACAAGAGCGATTTTTTTACTGACAAATTGTGATAGAATCATATGAACAATTAATTCGCCAAAAATTTCTGTCTACAATAAATTTGTTGATTAAAAAAATTCAATTGTTTGTTTTTTTGCGCTAGTACCTTGGACCAGATGGCACCACATCTGCTTTTGTGGTAATTTTATGCGGCGTAGAGTGAAGTTCATGAAGAGAAGTTGAAGTTTTGGTTCTTTTTTGTTATAAAAATTGAAGTGATTTTTATTTTGTTGCACCATGGGAGAGTCGAAGGGCGATACCTTCTGCAAACAAATGAGAGTAGCTACCAGAGAAATTCACGCTGTGAGTGATGCCCTGGTGAACGCTAAATTGGCATTTGGTGAGTTTATTTAATTTTTGAAACTAGAAAGTATGACAAATTCTACAGGAATTCATTTCATTTATTTGCAATTCTCAGGTTTGCAAGATGATAAAGTTTGGGCAGACGGTCTCTTAGTGTTCTACGAGATCTTCAAGTACCTGGAGCAGGCGATGCCCCGACTGAATAAAAAATATGAAATTGACAACTTAATACCTCTAGAGATGGAGAGAACTGGAGCATTCGAGGGGGATTTGAATTTTTATCTGGGAAATGAGTGGACTAAAGATTATTCTCCCAGGTAAATCGCCATTTTTAACAATTAAGTTAATCAATTGACGCACAAATGAAAATAGCAATTGATTAATTCCTATTTTTATGTTAGGGAGAGTGTAAGGAGTTACTTGAACCACTTGAAAGATCTAGAGTCGAGGAAGCCGATTCTCCTGTTGGCCTACGTCTACCACCTCTACATGGGCCTCTTGAGTGGTGGAATAATCCTCCGAAAAAAGCGACAACTCATCCAGAAGATATCTCCCTTCAGGTCCACCCACAAACTAGAGGGGAATCGTGTAACAGATTTCGGGGAGAATTCGATTTATCGATTGAAGGAGAACTTCAGGAATAGAATGAATGAACTGGCTGAGGAGCTGGACGAAGAGACAAAAGGACAATTGATAGAGGAGAGCAAAGTGGTCTTTGTTATGAATAATCAGATAATTAGGAGCGTTCGGGGAGCGAGTGCTGTAATGATAAAAAAAATTATTTATGTCATCACTATTTTACTGGTCTTGCTCCTGTTTTATATCTTTAAAAGGTAAATAATTAATTAAATTAATTAATTAAAATTGAGTGTGTTTTCTTTGTCAATTCTTATTTGCGAATTTTTAAGGAATAAATTGGGAGTGGAAATTATTTTCTTTGGGTTTTGAATATTTTCCCTCTTTGATCTGTCGAACAGCTGATTCCAAGGACATTGGAGTTTGGACGCAGTTCAAATGTCAACATTCAGGCTCACGTTTTGGAGCAAAAATGGGATGACATTTAATTATCTACATATAATACAATTAATTAATTATTTTGTCAATTGTCGACATGAGATACCTTAAAAAAGCGATTTTAACTTGATAATTAATTGATTATCCCACGAAAAATGATCAATTAAGGTTAGGATTCGCTTTTCAACGACGTACACCCGCAATAAATGGCAATTATTCGGTTTTTCTGAGTGAAATTGAGATAAATTCATTGGAAAAATGCAAAATGAACGTTTAATTGTCAAATATGTACCAGTGAAAAATTGTTTCGTGCTGTTACCGAGTGCCTGGCATCGTAAATTATCCTCTCAGGTAGTATGACTAATTATCGAGTGAAATAATCAACAATTAATAATTAAATAGGGCAACTGATAATTAGCAATTGAATAGACCAATAAAATATCGAAAGAATATAAATGAAAATTGTTCAGGTCGGAGTGATAAAACTATCAAACGTGGGAAAAGACTTCTACTTGTCTCCTACCCAGTCACAGTCCTCTCCAGGTGGCTTTCTGTGCATAAGTGCAACATTTGGAAAGTGTTTAGAAATAAAAGAAGGAGCAGAAGTCGATGTTTCTCATATTCTTGATCCACCTGCACTGACAACAATCGACGTACGACCTGTGAACTCTGAAGACTGGCAAATTGTTGTAAGTCCCTGATTGACTATTTTTCATGTCCTCATTAATCAACGATGACAATTTTGTTTTAATTGATTCTCTCCCTGTTATTCAGAGCTTGCAGGCGGATAAAATCCAGTCGACACTTTTAGACCAAATAAATATTGTATCTCCAAGTCAACCAATTGTCATCTGGCTCTCGAAGTACCTGAACGTTACACTCGTCGTTGGCAAGTCATTAAATTTTCTTTCATATAATTAATTGAATTACAATAACTTCCAAGTGCCTGGACATCTGGGAAATGTCTTCGGGCATCGATTGTCGTTTAATTGAATTTAACAAAACGTCAACAATGTTTCTAATTAAAAAAATCCTGGGGTAATAGAAAACCTTGAGAACCCCAATAAATTCAGTGTAAAACCAAATAAATTGGAAACTCGGTCCGTATTAGACGAAGTTACCCCCGCATTACAAAACTCTCGTCGGCCTTTGCCGGTGGGATCGATAAAGGACAGCCGTCGGAGAAGGGGTGACTATCGCGTGGGTGGGAAGAGCCTCTGCGCTGTATGCAGCCATCCAGTCGCCTTTTCTCATCAAATTTTCTCCTAATGGAAAAAAAATTATCATCTCATTTTCAGAGTCAATCTCTCCCCCCTTTCTCTACGGAAAACTCGAGAATTACACGGAAGTTCACGTTCAGGACGGGAGGGAAGGTGAAACAGCGGGTGTTACTGTTCAGAAAGAAATTACCGCGCATTCAACTTCCAAAAAAAACGAAACAGATTGTGAGGTCTCTCTGAAGAGATGGAGATATCAGAAGCTCCCCGAGATATTCCGTATTTGTTTAGTGTCATTGGAGGAAAAATACAGAGCGAGTAGAGGAGTTTCGGAGGTTGAAATATCATCTGCGCACAATATTTTCATGTTTTCAAATCGACTGAGAGAATTATTCCCCGCGAGGGAGAATCTCTCGATGATTTACGGGAAAATTGAAAGTGTATTCAAAGATAAACAAGGCAATTTTAATTTTACCCTGAATAATCGAAGAAATATTCCCCACGAGCCAGAGATTATCGTAAGTCTCTCCCCAGTTGAAGACTTCTTCAACAAAAACTTCCTCGGAACTCATGTCGACGACAAGAGTATTTGGATCTCAGAGAGTCTGAGAAAATCTGCCCGCCTCCAATTGGGCTCGAAGGTCCACATAAAACCCGTGACCGTCGCCGACAACGCAATTACTTCCTTAGAAATAATCTCCGCTCGAAATATCGACAGAGAAAACTTAGAAACGAATTTCCAAAAATATGTACATCAGCATTCGCTCAGAACCGATCTAATTCTCTCCCAGAACTCAATAATTACCTCGGGGGACTTGAAATGTAGACTAAAACTTCTGCCAGAGGACGTTCCCCACGTTCTGCTGAACGCAGAAAAGCTCAAAACGTTAAAGATCCAAATAACTGACGAGGAGAATCCCCAAGAGAGTGAAGAAGCCCCCCAGGATAATTTGGCTGCTCAAGAAATTTATGAAACCCCATTCAGAGAAATCCTACAGGACTCGCTGAAAATTCTGCGGATGGGCCTAGCCCCCCAGGATTATTCCTTTTCTCGAGAGAACATATTCATCTGTGGAGATCTTGGAACCGGCAAAACAACTGTTCTTAATTGTCTTCAGCGCAAGCTCGAGAGCCCGCCGAATTTTTTACACACAATTCTAATCGACTGTAAGAAGTTGAAGGGAAGGAAAGTGGACGCAGTTTCCAAGTTCTTCAGCTCGACGATGCACGACTGCGTGTGCCACCAGCCCTCAGTCTTACTTCTCGATAACTTAGACAGTATAACGAGTTATCCCAGCGACAATGACGAGAATTCGCCAGACGCGCTAAACGCGAGTAGGATCTCAGACTATCTAAGTAGTCTTCTTACGGCTTACCAGACGTCCCATTTGATTTCTGCCGTGGCCTCTGGCACACGACTGGAGAGACTCGGGGTGGGACTGAGGCCCTCACGAGGAGTCCACGTCTTCCAGACAATTCTGGGCCTTGTGAGCCTGCCGCCAGAGGAGAGATTGGAATTTTTAAGGTTCAAATTGGGAAAGAAAATTCAGATTTCGAGGGAGATCGACTGGGGGGCTTATTCTGGGAAGACCGAGGGCTGGGTCTTCCAGGATCTTTCGGACTTCTGCGAGAAGGCGATGTTTCTCGGCTGGAGGCGCAGCAGAAGCTCTCCAGTTCTTCTGGAGGACGAGGACTTGGCTAAGGCTCTGGGGATGATTAAGCCACTGTCGCTTTACGGGGTTTCTCTGTTCTCTGGGGAAGGGAATAGTTGGGGGGATATCGGAGGACTCGAGGAGGTGAAGGAGTCCCTTAGGCAGATGCTGCAGTGGCCGCTCATGTATCCAGGATTATTTAAGAAAGCACCTGTGCGGCACCAGACCGGGGTCTTATTGTATGGCATGCCGGGAACTGGGAAGACCATGCTTGCGGGGGCCATTGCCAGGGAATGTGGCCTCAATTTTATCAATATCAAGGGCCCCGAGCTACTGTCGAAGTACATCGGGGCCAGTGAGGAAGCTGTGAGAAGCGTCTTCGAGAAGGCCCAGCGAATTAAACCTTGCATTGTGTTCTTCGATGAATTCGAGAGTCTGGCTCCCCGGTAAGAAGTGACTGTGATTCATTATTTATTTAAAACGCCTCCGACAATGCCTCTTCTCCCAAAAAATTCTCAAAATTAAATGGCTTCAATTTTTCTCACAATCAGTCAATCGAAACTAATGGAAAATCTTGGCAAATAATAAATCAAAAAATGATTACCGCTTTTAATTTCCTCCCAGACGAGGACACGATTCCACCGGAGTAACCGACCGAGTGGTAAATCAACTTTTGACCCAATTCGATGGTGTCGAGGGTCGCGAAGGAGTTGCTATCGTAGCGGCTTCATCGAGGCCCGACCTCTTGGACCCGGCGCTCCTCCGGCCCGGTCGTCTCGACAAATCGTTACTCTGTCCACTTCCGGATGAGCAAACAAGGGCTACAATCCTTCATACCTTGTGCAAACGTCAGGATATCGATGACAAAGATCTTGACCTGGTGACATTGGCGAGAATGACGAGTGGCTTTACTGGAGCTGATCTCACTGCTGTTATCACCCAGGCTCGCTTGGATGCTGTGGAGGAGTGCCTGGGACAATCTGGGGTGAGTACAATTTTTTTTATCTCAAGCGAAATAAAATTATCCGAAGTGGAGTCCATTTTCATTCAGTGACAATTTAATTTCTTCATCGATATGTTTGATGTTATAAAATTATAATATTCGGTCAAGAAAACTATTGGTCAGTAGTTCTTTCTATTTCATTTCGTAAATGAAAGGGGATTATTGGGAGTACGTTTAGTGATTTAATTCCATTCTAATGTAATTAAATTCTGAATATTCTTGGCTGTATCCACGTTCGAAAATTAATAACGGATTCTGATGATATCGCGAGCAGTTATCTTCAGTTACTTAGTACTTAGATAAGTAGGTATGTAATATAACTGGGGATGCCGAGCGTTGGCAGCTTCATTAGCCCATGCCAGGGCACTCCCTCCCGTGTGGCTCCCCCCTTCATCACAGGATACGCCTGGCTGATTGTCGAGGAGCTTATTCCTTATCTCATGCGTTATTATAATGCACTCTTAACGTATTTTTCTCTCTATCCCACCGCCCCCTTGCCCGCCACCCCTTCCGCCCAACAAAACTCGAATTATTTTCTCTATGCAGGGCTTGGAGGGGGTGAGGATCACTCAGGACATGCTGATTCGATCGCTGGAGGACACTCAACCCTCTCTGACAACTGGGGAGGTCAACAAATTTAATAGGATGTGAGTTCCAAGCGAATACTCTGAAGATTCATTTGAGGATTCATTTGAGGAGGCTATTCTGCTCGTGGAAATTTTTTGTTTTCTATTTGTTTTTATTTTCAGATACAATCGATTTGTGACGGGAGATAATGTTCCAGAAGATCTTGGGAAACATCAAAAAGCCACTTTAGCTTAAATAATTTAAGGCTTGTTATTTTGTACTTGGGAATTATTAATGGGGTTTAATGAAATAGACATGGAATAACTAGACAGACGAAGGAGGGCTGACAGAAATCTCGTTAGACAGTCTGATTAACATCTCGATAAAGTAATTCATTCTCAACTCATTTTAGCTTGAAAATTTTCTTTACTCGGAGTTTTTTTCAATCGTTTGTTTACGTTAATGGGCTTTTGTAATTTATTATAGGGACCTGAATTTAATAAACACGGAAACGACAATAAACGATTAGAATCATAAAACATAAGTAGAATCATAAAATTTGTGGTTTATCGAAAGAATGAAAAACAAATGATCTCGTTTAGAGAAAAAAACTTGAATGGAAATTAATTTGTTAAGATGAACGAATTAAACAATCGAGTCGCTGAAGAAATTTGAACATTTAGGGCATTATCAACGCCCACATATGCTGGATATCCTTATCCTTATCCCCCAAAGTTTTCACATTAATAATCTCAATGATAATTAATATTTTCATACTCGAGTTGGCAGGAAGTAGCGCTAGGTACTGTACACGAAGACGGATGCCATGGGATGAGGTAAAATGTTAACTCGAAGAATCTTGATTTTAAGTTGTGTTGAGTGGTGGCATATTTCATGGCTCTCCGCTAATGTCTTACTAGATAAACTATAATATTAGATGCTAACGTAATGATTTAATTTAACTTTGGCCCAAGACACTTCCTCGTCGCTTTCGCGGTGGAGGATGCAGGGAGTTATACACATTATTACATCTAAAACGTGTTATGCTGTCTAGTGTGTTGGGGAGCGGGAGGAGAGGGTAGGCCATTGTGCGAGAAGGATGAAGTGGTGGGAATTGGAGGGTTGAAAAGAAACAGACGCCGTTGGATGGCCCCTACAGCGACATTTGGGAGCAATAATTGGAGAAATTATTAGCAATTATTTTTTATCATTTGGAGCGGGGTTAACTTATTTTTTTACATTAAAAAAATTCTGTCGCTCAAGACAAATCGCCGAATATTATATTATATTGACACACGTGGAGGAATAATTTATTTATTTTTTAGATTTGAATAAACTGGGAGGACATCGCTTGTGGCTCAAATAATTCGGCTCAGTCCATTTGCCATTTTTCAGTTCCTCAGGATTTTTTATAAAAATCCTTCGTGAGGGGATGAGTCAAGGTCATACCCTCCATTCTCATTTACCGAAGGTACATGTTTGTCTCACGCAGTGTCTCGGGGACAATAACAATCGAAGAAAGGGATCCCGAATGAGACTTCTATTCTTATCAAAAAGAGGTAGTTCGCCTCGGGGGAGACTCGTCGATATTGCTGTTTGTATACCTCGGGGCACGGGATTCCGGATACAATGCAACAATGCGTGGATTAGTCATCAGTCCCTTATAGTTTATTTATCAGATCCTTACTGAGACTAAATTATATTCAGTCATTCAATTCCGCTGGTTCATTTTTTATCAACAAATGTAGACAAAATGAATTAAACTTCCTTCAAATCATTTTCATTTCTTAAGGAGTTTATAAATATTCGGAAACTTTTCGTAACGAGGCGGAAGAGTGAGGGAGTGATAGTGAATTTATTTTAATTAATCAGATTATAAAGAAGATAATTGTCAATATTATTGATGGGAGACGTCACGAAATTGGGGGTAGACATTTATTGATTGCATTTTATTAATTCAATTCTTTTAGTTAGATTTAATAAATACTTCTCATGTAATTCGAGCTCTAAAATGTTGAGTACTTAATGAAAATATACGCCTGTACAGGGAAGGCGTGTGGTTCTTTGAGATATCAGTTCCCAACAGCCATATGCGTCATACTTTTGAACTTTCATAATGGCCCAGGGCTTTCCATTTTTATTTATACCTTTATTTACGATATTGCGGCTGGGTATCAAACATCAGCTAAGGCGCCTAATATTTTTTCCCCTCCCCCCGGCTCTCTCCTGAATTTTTCCCAGCCAAAGATCTCCGGCATCGGAGCCATCGATTGTTCTTTTTCCCCGCGGATCTCCTTATTCCGACAGTTATTGGCCGAATCATGACCGAGAGGTGGTGAAAATTGCAGTCTCGGTATTTATCGGCGAAATTTGAAATTGGAGAAATTGTCCGGGATAATTGGGTTTGTTTATTACGTGTGGAATAGACCGGCCCCCTCTGCTTTCATCCGGCGATGGAGTTATTGTAGAATAATAGCAAACGGTGAGCTCTGAATGCCCTCTCAAACAATACTCTAATTAATCTTACTCCCTTCTGTTACATGAATCCCCTTTTCATCTAATTCACGACAATTTGATGACAATGTCCAATTGTGTTTTATTCTACGGGCCCAACACTCGTAACAACTGGAAAATATTTCAAGTCAGCCGTAAAAATTCACTCGATTTGATGAATTAGTTAATTAAGTCAATCTAAACATTATCAAATTTTTTTTTCTCAAAAATTCATTAAAAAATTACGCGACCCAGAAAATAATTATTATCACTAAAACCCAAGTGGCAACCGTATTACTCGTATTTAACGCCAATTTCGACTTATTCCCGAATCCGAATTCCCACCAAAACCAAAAAATGAAATTACTAATTAATTATCTCATCACCGAAAAAAAAAACCGAATTATCCCCCCTCAAATTCCGTAATACCCCCTCCTGTTACATGAATCTCCTTTTTATGTAATTCATGACAATTTGATGACAATGTCCAATTGTGTTTTATTCTACGGGCCCAACACTCGTAACAACTGGAAAATATTTCAAGTCAGCCGTAAAAATTCGCTCGACTTGACGAATCAGTTAATTAATTCAATCTGAGAGCATTGCAATTTTTTATATTAGTAAAAGTGGTTGCTATTTTTGGTTGTCAAGAATTTCTAAACACTATCAATTTTTTTTTCTCGAAAATTCATTAAAAAATTACGCTATCCAGAAAATAATTATTATCACTAAAACCCAAGTGTCAACCGGATTACTCGTATTTAACGCCAATGTGGCTACAACGCTCCGCTGCCTCCCTGGGCGCTTGATCGTATTTACACGAAATTGTCAGTTATAGAATAGCAGATTGAAAAGTCACGAAATTAATCCTCTCAACCCTCCGCCCCCGGTTTCTCTAAAGAAAAAACGCAGAGAATAAAAACCAGACAAGCGCTAACAACAAAAAATCCATGTGAACTGCATTTCCGAATTGATAATTTTCAATCCCCAATTGAGTCAATATAAAAAAAAAATTATTACTCCAGAAATAAAATTAACAATTTGGGAATTAAATTGTCACTCGTAAAAAAATATTCTCTAGTTGACGATATTAATATTTCTAAATAAAAAATATCCGGGGATCCCCGAATGCCCGATAATTAAAATAATGAATCAATGAGTATCAAGTCGACCCCTAATATTTCCGAAATAAAAAATAAATGGAATATTAGGAGATTATTACGAAAAAATTCAAGTTTGAAATCCCTCAAAAATTGAGGCACAACCCGAGAATAAATGAGCGTAATAGCGTCTTGATACTGGTATGTTGACAAGGGGTTGGGGTTGGGGGTTGAGGGGGTGCACAGGGAAAGGGGGGAGGCCGTTATTGTGGGCGGTGATGCGCGTCATTTGATTCTGTTCAGTGAATCTAAGGTCGTGTATGTAGGGAGCGGGGGACGCGGAAGGGGTTACGGCATCGTTTGCTTGTGTTAAAGTTGCGCAACGGTTTCAACTAGCGCGAATAGGGCGGGTGGGAGGGGGTGTTGAGGGTTTCGCTGAGGGATAGTATGCCAAACAGTATAGAGGAGGAGATTGTAGCCCGCAGGCCGGCGAACCTAATGGAAACAAGAAATTGCCACAAACAGTGTTACTTATGCCCCGTCGCCTCGTAAATATCAACGGCAAC
Organism: Psyttalia concolor; assembly: GCA_030522845.1. Lineage (NCBI taxonomy): Eukaryota > Metazoa > Arthropoda > Insecta > Hymenoptera > Braconidae > Psyttalia > Psyttalia concolor. The sequence continues at coordinate 17,245 of JAPYZM010001959.1, forward strand.
CAACCTATCCACGTTTATAAACGTTTTGCCCAGCCACTGGATAAAAGGCCTTCTCTCGATTGAAATATCCATTCTAGCGCTATATTCAAAACTCATTTTTTTTTTTGATGAATTTTTTGTTCTGTTCGGAAATTATTACTTCAGTCGCTCACAATTTCTTCTCAGACAAAAATGAGAAGAGTTGAATTTAAATAAAATAATATTAGACGGTTAACAGAAGAAATACCACTCAAGGCTAGGGCAGCTATTCTCAGTTAGTAGTTAATTAGGCATTCCTTAACCTTCCATTTCTAGATTTAACATTGTTTTCATTCTTCATTTTTGTATTTTGTGTTGCATTTTATTTTATTTTTCGTTTTGAAGATTCTATCTACATTATATGCAAAAATACCGATGAAGCAAATTTATGTAAGGGTAGTTATAAAGGAAGGGGACCAAAATGTAGAGACCCGAGAGGCTATACATACTGTAAATAAATAATAATATTAGACCGTTTTATTATTTAAAATAATAAGCGAGGAATTAATTTTTTACGAAGTCAAATTTTTTGTTCATTAAAATGTCAAAAATCATGGGAATTAAAAAAAGTTATTTAACAAATTAATTCCTAGTTTAATTAATTGTTCTGGATTTTGATGAAAATTAATGTTTTTTGAGGGATGTCTAATAAAGTGGAAAGACGAAGTGAGAAATTATTGGTTAATCTGGAGAGAAATCGAGCGATTTGAATTACAACGGAAATAATAATTTAAATTAACAACAATAGTCCGCTTTCACGAATTCAGTAATAGAAAAAAACTACATGTGTAACACTCGATGAATTCCCCCCCCCAGCACTCGTGTCGAATGAAAAGAAAATATGACAAAGTGTCGGATAATTCGATTACAAGAGCCACTCGACAAACAGAGCAATTTTATTTTCTCCCATTCTCCAGCGGGCGATTACCCCCAAAGTCCTCGAGAGTAGTGAGTAGTTGGATATTTACGGAAATATTTTTTCCCCGGGTGTAAGAATCAAGCGTCATTCATCCCGGGAAATCATGAGGACATTGTACCCTCCACCTTTACATTTCCACTTTTTTTTTTCTCTCTCTCCCTCTTTCTCCTTAAATTTCCAACGGAGATGGAAAAATGAGATACAAAGTTGCCAGTGAAATGCGAATGTTGACTTGTTCGTAATGGAATTAACTTTTCAAGAAACAGTAATCAGGGATAAAAAATGCGGCGAGCGGTGGTATTTATGCAAACTAATCTCTTTCACGGTGAAAATTTTGCGCTTTAACGAAGTTGTAAGGAGTCGAGACATTTTACTCATCCCCATCCCCCGTAGTGCCCATTCCATTCGTCTCAGTTTGTTATTCAATTTGTTGAGGTAGTTACCGAGTATTTCCCAGTCCTGAAGAAAAAAAATTTTCATCAACGAATAAATCAATTGTGAATAATTTTTCTAATTCACCAATTAATAAATTCTCAACTGGTTTTTTCATTATTCAAACAATAAATTGGCCTTCTCAATTGTCTGGTAATATTTATAATAATAAACAAATCGTCATTTGTTCCTGAATCATCGGGGAGAAGTCGGGAAATAGTCGATTGTTAGTTAATTATTGGTAAATAAATTTGTTTTCTTGGTAACAATCAACCCGTTATCATTCTCAGTCCTGGCGTCAAGTTTATGTGGTTCTTTCGCCCCCCATAAATCGCGCTAATTTCCTCCACATTGAATTCACCGAACGCATTACAACATGTGCAACTGTCACATCAAAATAGGAATACGCAGCAACAATAAGTTATTGCCGCTGAAGGTAAAATGGAATGGCAGTATTTTATACAGTTCCGTTGTGCTACACCCGATGAATACATCAACAGCCCCAGCCCGTGCCCAGAATATATCACAAAATCATAATCCAATAGGCGATTCGAATAACACTTTTCAATTTCACTGGTCTTTCCGAAAAAAAAACTTAGACCTGGGGGTGCGGGAAAAATTAATCCGCGAGGGGAGAAATATTTAGGAAAAATTGCCCAACCGAGTGGTAATATCGCCCAGTGTTCCGGCATTCACCAGGAATTGTTGACAATTTAATAAAGATTATCTAGTCCTTCGGAAAGAATTGCCGAACCGCTCACAAAAAATTTGAATTCGACAAAAATTATTGAAATATTTTTAGGATTTCATTGCGCGATCAGAAAATTTTACCCATCGGTTTACTCATTCTTACCGACAATTTCTCTTTGAAATACTGTGCATACGGTAAAAAAAATTTTTAAGCATACGAAACCCGTGTGAGGAAGAAAATTACATTGACGAGTGGAGTATTCAAAAGAGAAGAGTGGAAGCATTTGTGCGAATGGGTGACGGCGTTTATGACCCTTTCCCCTCTCTTTCGTCCTACTCACCCGATGAATGGTATAATCAGTGGTCGCGTGGCATCCCATCCCCAGTGCGATACATTCACGCCCCTGCTATCATCAAATTCAAAGCTGAGGAAAAAAAATTGAATTGAGAATGGAATGAGTGGATTTTCAACGTATCAATTTTCCTCGATCTTATCTACAAACTTTCCCCTATTTTTCGGTATATAAAATACAAAAATTCGATTCAATTGTTTTATCAGACTCAATTTAACAATTAAAATTATTTCATTTTATTTTTCCCCAAGTAAAACGATCACTAAATTTCTTTATTTTTAAATATCGATCAAAGTTTTTTTGTTCTCGTCAATTAAAATCGTAATTTATACATTAGCTAAATTTTTTAATTAATTTTTATATACAACTAAAAAAAAATCGTAATATGACTTGATTATCAATTTGTTCAATTGCTGATCGCAACTTAATTTAACTAATTCTCAATTTTTTACTCTACAAATTGCGACGTGCCGAAAAAATTGAATTAAAAAAAAAATTTCGACTGATTTCGTAATTCGATTTCCCACGAAAACCAAAAAATGAAATTCATAATTAATTACCTCATCACCGAAAAGACAAAAAAACCGAATTATCCCCCCTCAAATTCCGCAATACCCCCCCCCGTAACATTGAATAATCCCCCTCCCCCAAGTGCCCCCCCGCAATTCCTGGAAAGGGCTCGCTAACGCGTTTGGAGGGGGTTTGTCAATGCCACTACACCAAAGCGATAAGCCTCCCACCTGTTGCACCATCTCCACTACTTCGCAGTCGTAATATATCGGCCGCCATGTCTCGAAAAGCGCCAATAGTAGCCCTGGCATTGTGGTGGGAGCCAACGGCGCAGTCCGGTTGGCTGGTCTTTCCCACCGAGTGCTTA
>JAPYZM010001960.1:0-25749 GCA_030522845.1 Psyttalia concolor
CAGAGATATTTAGACTTGGGAACAAGTGTCCAATTTCTCTCGGTGTTTCCAGTGATAAAGTGCTCTCAGTATTTTTAAATCTCCTTCAAGACACGAGATAAATTCGAGAGAAAATTGGCACTCAGTGATAAATTTCATTTTTGTTTTCTCTTAAATTTTTCTCGAGGCTTGAAAGGATATTAAAAATCCCGAGATTACTTTATCGCAGAAAACACGGAGAGAAGTTAAAGGCTTGTTTCGAAGTCCAACTATCTGTGGAGAAAAAAAAATGTCCCCGTTTATCTCCGGGTACTTTCAAGCCACTTTCATATCTGCTGTGAAATTTAAGGCAAAAAAAAAAAACAGGTGACAAACTATCCTGAATTTGCGGAAGAATTAAATATTAATTCCCCCGTTCCATTTTATTTAATTATCATCAGAGTTTATCAGAGTTTATCGTAAATTGAAGTGCAGTCAATTTAATTCGTGCGAAAAATTAGGAAAGCTCACACGATAATTGTTATAAGCCAGTGAATTGAAAATTATACATGCCAACTGTATAATTCATTCCATTTTATTCTGTTCCAGATCCACCATCGAAACCAATAATCTACGATACGAAGAGGCGTGACATGAGCACGGTGTTGGTGGCGTACGCAGAGGGTGCTAACCTCACACTAGTCTGCGAAGTACACGGAGGTAAACGCGAGTGTGATGTGAATAGAATGCGTTATGGATAATTGCATAGTTTCGTACGACGTCAGAATCCCATTACCCAGTGGATAGAAGAGAGATCTCTTGACGGAATTAGTTTTGCAGCATCAGTTGGTTGGTTCATAGCGTATCCCATCGTATAACGGGTCATGGATTTATTCATGGCGGCTTGCGGATATTCAAATTGCAATCGCGAAACATAGCTCAATAATTTTTAGGTAATCATCCACTTAGATTGCCGGTAGAAGTTTCGGGGAGAGTACGTTTGCCGCGTGGCAGGTGAGCGAATTGATTGAGAGCTTTAGTCGTAGATTACAATTCGTAAAAATATTCAATTAAAATTACTGACGTAATAAATTTCTTCCCCTCGCCCCCTCAGGTCTCCTCAAACCGCAAATTTAGATTTTTTTCGGGTAATTTTTATTGAATATTTCTCCCCGCGAAGGCTCTCTCTCTCTATCTCTCGTTGATTTATCTCACTCGTCCTTTTTCGTTTCTACCAAAATTGTTGTAACAATTTTCCATGGGTAATTATGGGCATTGCATGCATGCGCCGAATGAATTCCTGATAACCACTCAAATGATAAATCTTTAATTCATTGATTATGGAATCTCGCTTCGTACCCTCGTTTATCCTCAATTATCTCCACCTACGGAAGGTGGTCGGTGTATGGGAGAAAATTGTTGGCGGATTAAAGCACTGTATTTATTGCGAACTACTAACGCACCCAGGTTGAAAATTTCCAGTGGCACAAAGCCTTCTCGTGTGTCAAGGTATTATGCAGATAGTGTTTGGTAATGAAAAATATGACGTGGTTTTTTTGATGGGATAAGACCCGTGGGAGAGATTACTTAATTTCTGATTATCACTATATTACCCTCCAGTAATAATTCTCCCCGAGAAACTGGCCAATCGGTAATTTTTTTTCCTTCAGAACAGCTGTCGTCCCCTGGGTAGGGTAAAATCACTCGCCTCGCGATCGTCAAAAAATAAATCGTCAACTTCTTCGGCGAATATGTAGAAAAAAACATTGTTTCCCCTGACGATATCATCGCCGCGATATTTCTCGACATTTCTCTCTTTCCCAGGTCAACCCTCCATTTGTTCCGCCAATTTAAAATGAACAACTGGACTCAAGTTGATACCAAACACTCCGGCGAATCGCGACGGGCGTATAATTTCCCTTTTTTATTCCGCTCTCCTCGAGAAAAAAAAAACCAGAGAGTGCTCGAGTGCATAGGCACATAGGTACATCTAATCGAATGGGTAAGCACTCGAGAAAGCGGTTCAAGAGGCATCTCTCCAACGAATAAACACACAGTTGGCTCTATTTACCTCACCTCATCGTTGTATATTCGGAGACGTTGAAAATGCAGTCCATTGATAGACGCGAAACAGCCGACGAGTTGAGACACTCAGGAGCTCTCTAGTTATGTAATTTTCTTACCAGAAACATACGCGTAAGATCTTCCGCCGCATTCCAAAATTATTTGAGGATTTCTAGTGGAAGTTTCGGGTATAAAGCCCGACAATATCGTCTAAGTACCCTAAGACCTCGTGCCTGTACCTATAACAGCGGATTCCGCGAGCTACTTGAGCCGCAACTCCAGCGCAATTTGCTCAACAGCCCCTGCCGAAAAAACTATAATTTTGCACATGAAATTTTTTGCTGAAAAAATAATTTTTGGTTCAATTACATTTTTTTTTGCTCAGTACGACGCGAGTAATGAATGGATATCCAGATAAATTCTCAATAGTGTTCTCCATTTACATTGTCCACTCGAGGCTCCCTCGGCCGTAGGGTAGGACCGAAGGATATACTGGACAGCCAACTGTGAGAAGTTAGAGCGTAAAAAGTCACTGAAGGAGTCCGCACACGAATCAAATTGGCATAAGTCCAGGAGGAAATTCAACTGTGAGGGGAGGGCGCGCAAGGTTTCGCGCGCGATGGGGCCCCAAAGAGAAAAGATGGTGGGGAGGGGGTGGGCGGTTTATGAGGGTTGACGGTTGTGGAGAGGGGGGGAGGATTGCTCTAAGAGTTTTGCAGCGAAACTCTTCGCTCTTTGGCCGGGGTGTGCGGCATCCTCTCGGACGGCTTTTGCCTCCTTCACCTCGAGTGTGTATATATACCGCACCTCAAGGCTCTAAATGGAATTGGCCAACCGCCAGAGAGTGCCTGCGGTTAAAGGAAAATGGGATTTTTCATTTGGAAAAACCCCGAGTGCATTCACAAAGAATTTTTTGTTTTGCGAATTTTTTTTATTTTATTTTATTTTTTTTTTCGTTCACTTTTACCCTTTAAACTCTTATTTTGTAACTTTGAATTGAGATCAGTCGAGAGTTGGAAATGTATAATGCAGGGGGAGAGGGGGCGGCGAAAGGTGTAACAGCGGGCGAGCAGATGAAGGCTTTGGAGGAGAAAAGGAGGAGCATTGAGTGATGGGTAAAATATTTGCGTGGATTTTACAAACCGAAGAGGAATCCGTTGGTAAATAGAGGAAATGTCTTTGTAACGAGAAATAACAAAAGCTATTTTGTTTAAATTTTTTTATCAACTGGAAGAATCTCTTTAAATAACTGCAAAATTACAATCATTTAAAATGCAGAGAATAAATAGTTACTTTGGTTGAATTAATGGAGGAGAGGGAGGCAGAGGGAGACGGCGAGGTCTGCTCTCTTTTAATATACTCTTGGAGAACAAATGGAAATTTTATGATGACAATTGCCGGAGTGATTTAAAACTCGTTCAAAGGGCGAAGTAATTTTTAATTCTCATGTTTCCGGGTGAATCAAAAATTAATGAATATTGCGCAATATGTTGGAAAGTATTTAATCTTAGTATCCACTTTGTAACAATTGCATTAGTTACAAGCAGATTGAATTTTGCAATAAGCATTATGAGCATTAAATTTTCAAATCCTCCAGTCCGCTGTCGATTGATGTTGAATTGATTACTAATTCAAGAATAATCGAGACAAGTCGACGGTTGGAATTATATATAATGCAGTGAGCCGGGGGAAGCGAGGGAGAAGAGAATAGCAGGATTATCAATAATAATTGGAAGAACTTCGAGTACATATTGAAGTGCTGAAAAAGGCCAGTCAATTAACTACACCAGTATTGACATTTATTTGAGTAAACAATATTTTAATTGACACCATTAACCATTCACTGAATTTGTAATCGTCCCAGCGATGCCCCCGAAATAATTAAAAATCTTAACGCTCAAAAATATTAAACTCCCAATTATAATCCGTGAGGAAAAAAATCTCCATGTAATTTCAATTTTCCTCGATGTGCATCATAAACGTAAAATTGCATGCTCGTATTAATTAAACTATTAATTATATGACATTGTAATTATAATAATACGTGAATTTAAATGCAGCCACCGACTGAAAAGTTCATTCAATTATTTTTAATCGTGCTATTATAAATTATGTATATATAATTTTATTCTCCCTTGTTCCGCCTTCATTTTCCTCAGTTGAACTGCGCTCGTGTAATGTATCTTATTAAAATTAAAATTCATTCTCTCTCCACTCGCCCGCCGCCCTTTTCACACTGTCCGCCAACATAAATAGATAATTAAATGAAAGTCAGGGAAATTTTAACACATCGGATAAAAGATTTTTCCTTTGACGGGGATCGCCTCGTTGACAAGAGAAACCTCTAGATAATCAACAAAATCTCTTAAAAAAAAAATTATGCCGTGAGTCCACTGCCACTAGAAATATTATAAACCTGTCGTTACTTGGCTGTAAATATAATTTCTTGGAGATAAAATTCTGGGAACGATGTGAGGTCCCGTAGAAGTGGAAGGAATTTAAATGAACGCCAGATGAGAAAATATCGAAGTTCTGTGGCGCTAGAATTGATGATGAACTTCCGACGAGCTGCGGGCGGTACTGCTGGCCGAACTGTCCTCCGCAACGACAGGCAGCGACTCTAAGTTGTGGTCTTCCCTTATAAACTGATTGAGCCACATGGCCCATGCAAATTTCCATATGTGGGATACACTTTGATGTAGTAGCTTCCCCCATTCTGTTGCCTGGGAGGTAAGGGTTGACGATATTCGTCGCTCCCTCAGTTGTTCTAGTTTGTAGACCGTCACCCCAAAAAAAATCCCGAAAAAAAATCGACACCGCCAGTGAATGTCTTCCAATTGATGCCTCTCGAGTAATCGAAAAATTATTTCTAACTTAGAGGTCTAAATTTCTCTTGACTTCTTCCTCGTTAGTTTGCGGATCAACTCATTTCCGTCCCCTATTTAAATACGATGGAGCATTCTTTACAACCTCCCACCGGCGCTGAAGTTGAGGCAAATAACGAGAGACAAATAACTCGTACAACCACCGACTCTAGAGCTGTATAGACCTGGCGGTGTGGTCGGCGATGAGGAGTTCCGGGGATTCGGGGGTGGAGGAGAGAGAGGCTAGAGTCAGGGAAAAAATAACAACGGCCAGAGGTAAAACTGAGAGACGGTCAAAATCTAGAACTTTTGACAAATTTATATTTCCGTTCTTTCGCGCTCGTCGCTCCCCGCGCAATGTCCCAACCAAGGCAAGGGAATAGAGGAGGTCGGGTTTATACTATTTTGCCTTTTTATCTCCCCACGGCCACCCTCCCGCACCGCCCCCCAACCAAATGTCTCCACTGTGGGTTGAAATATTTTGCATTCACAGTGGCAAATCTAAAGTTTCATTTGTTTACGTTCAATTCGGGAGTTGCTATTTTCATATGTCAATAGTTTTCCGTCGTCGACGGACGGCGAGGCAGTTTGTTCAATGGACTTTTCGCGATTGAGGGAGAATTTCAATGGAATTAATGACAAGTACTGGGAATTCATAAGCAAAACTGATTATTGCTACGAAGGAAGCATCTTTGAGTTTGTAATGAGCGCCTCAAAGGATAACTTCATGAATATTTGACCAATCGTAACATTCGAGTATTTACCGGAATAAAATTGAAGAAAATTCGCGGTTACTCTGCCGGCGGATGCGAAAATAGAAACGTCAGAGGAAGACTGAGCTAAAATTCTGAATTGACATTCATTTTCCAGCCTCGATATTGCAATTAAAAAATTAATAGACGGAGAGAAATATTTTTTTTTAATTACAGAACAATTCAGGTAATTTGCTGGCCTGAATCGTTTTCAATCAATTTCGGTAGGACCTGGAGAGAATGAATAATTTTAAAAAACAAAAATAACAACTAAAAATGGTGGAAACAATTTTGCTATCTGGGAATTTTTCGTGTTGATAAAATGCAGCATTTCCCTCGACTGTGCGTTAATATTTTTTCAAATCTATTTTTGTTTACCGCGAGCGAGTTCTTCATCTCCGCGGGAGATGTTAAAATTTTTGAAATCTCTATTTCTCGAGTGAAAGAAAATCTCATTCTATTCTCGACTTCTACTGAAAATATACAATCTTCCCATCTTAGACAGTACAAATAACCACCCGAGTATGGACAAGGTTTTTGTTGAGTGAAATCAGCGAACCGTGAGCTTCCGGTTTCCGGAAGGAAATAACAATTACTTTGGTTGCGCCACAAAGCACTCGCCATTCTTGTGATAATGTTTTTTTGATGTGTATTCTTGATTCAATTTTTTTTTCACCCATCCTGCTACTTGTCACAAAGGAAAACCTGACGACGTAGAACGCGCATTCGGGGCTAATTTGATCTGTGTGATTTTTCAGAAGTAGAGACACTCAGTCGCCATCGCGACATCATTTATAACGCAACAGATGTTATTGATTTTTCATTATTTGTTTCTGGGGTGAGTAATCCAGAGGATTATTCGATTGATTTTTCTGCTGATGGTAGTGAGTCATTGGTTGTAGGGGAGATAAATGACGCCCGAAGGGTGGAACTCTCAAGTTATTACTGGGGATGTTGACTCTGAGGGCATGGACTCGATTAAATGAGTAGTGACCGAGTCAGAATTAAATATAAACTCTCCTAATGAGACTTCGTAAGAATCCAAGATTTTCCCAAATTAATTAATTTTTTTTCTGCAATATTCTTCGCCTGGGATTTTTTGTCTTCCTCTTCTGATATTTTTTGTATCATTACCAGGATGAATCCTGTAAATTCCCGTCAAAAAATCAAATCGTCAATTTTTTTTCCGATCAATTTATCAACTTTAACCTGTGCCCTCGTAAAATCTCCAAACAAGGGGCGTTAATAAATTCTCCAGGATAATTTTCTCAGCCAATTACCTCCGAGATTAATCACTGACACGCAGAACCAATTCTCAACTATTAAACATCGCGCGAGCGTAAAGATTATCCGGAACTTGTGTCTGGGAGTGGCAGACTGGGCTCAAAAGATCGACAATTTATCAGAATTTTAACCAGAAGTGGCTCGAGTGATTTTCAAAAAAAAAATCTAGAATTCCTCGTCATCCATTATCACAATTAAGATAAAAAGGTCACGCATAGCTTCACCGTCCCCCTCCCCCCCTCCCTAAAATCCTAACAACCCCGAATGGAATGCCAAACTGTAGCCGCGGCTTCAGAGCCTGAAAAATTCCCTGAAAACTTTGTACATCTGAGACTGTCAGACTGTCAGCATATACAATGCAAACTCGTGCACACAGTATTCAAAATAACGAAGCACAGCGACGAAACCGTAAAATAAAATGAAGAGTACATATACCACTTGCATCAACTAACGTGATATTCAGTCCAGTCCCGCTCCTGTGGGATTTGTTATTCTCAGTCTAGCGTTCTCCCCCCCATATCATGCACAATTCAGGGTAGAAACTGGGGGAAAAACTTTTTTCCAAACTTCTTTAGTGTCTGCAGGAGGTTGGGTGTAGGTGGTGGGGTGTTGTCGAGAGGGGGGGGGGGGGAGTTGAGAAACGTGGCCCTCGGTATGCTTTAATTTATTTTATTGTTGCATAAAGTCACGCAAAATTCCCCTACCCAGATGAACTCGGGAATTTCCAGTTGTACACCTCTGTTTCTATCTAAACTACTCGTGTCTCTCGTCCTCTCTCTCGCTCTCTCTATCTCATTGAGTACGTGACGCTGCTTTGTGGGTGGAACACCACGTGCTTTATAACTGTTTTAGTTTACCCACTGATAACGATGACACGCGTGCAACGCAGGGGTCGGGTTGTAATGTGCGATAACGCATATTGTGGGGTTACTTTAACACAGCTTTTAGGGAGAATATTGTGGGATATTATTGTGAAATGGGAAATTACATAGCGCAATGGAATATTATATGGTACTGTAATTTTCTATGATTCAAGCCACTCAATTAGAATAGAAAAAAAAATTATTCTTGTCACTTGAGAGTTCCATAATAATTAGAATTGAATATTTAGTTCCCTCCGGCTCTGTTTGCCATTCATTTGGTCCTGCTCAAGTCTCTCAATATTTTTTTAATCTATCTGTACCTGTAATGGCCTGGTATACTGTTGTCCATGAATATTGAATATTTAATTGGGAAATATTTCATTAATGGGAGTTCCTAAAATTTTCAATGCTAAATATTCGTCAGGATCGGTAGACGGGAGGGACAGGTAATAATGAAACATTCAGCGCTGAGGTGATTCAGAACATTAATTCGCTACGCTGGATTAACTCCAGGTCTTTCCAATATCATGAAATTTTGTTTCTCCCATTTGCTGATCCTACGGTTTAATTGATGTACTTCCAAACAATCGCCAATAGGGCGCTGTTTAATTAATGGGAACACTGGCTCGTGTGTTAGCGATGATAAAACGAGGGGGCGGGGGTGATGGAAAAAAAAGCTCTTTTAAATTGGAATTTAAAGCTGAGAAATCAGTGGACAATTTTGCTGAAGATATAAAAGCAATTTCACATCATCTCATTATTAATTTTATTAAATTTCTTAATTATGTGAATATCCATCATTTCTCGGGCCCCATCTCTGGGTTGATTAAATTCAATCAACTGATTGATTTAGCCACCGAATTGGAAATCACGTATGATCTCGCTGGAGGTATTGGAATCAAAGGAACATGTCGATCCTGTGCACGCAGATAATTAGGTCAGGTGAAGATCCTGTGGCATTCGCCCGGTCCAATTAGACGTGTGCCCAGAAACACTTCCTTTATTGATGATTCCATTAAGGGAACTCTGTTATTGATCAGTGTGTAATGCATTATACTTGATATTTTGTTAATGACAGGCCAGCCAAAACCTCAGGTGATGTGGTTTCTGGAGGGTAGAATGATCGACGCAACGTACGAAGAACGTGAGGTCCAGGGACCAACTGGTGAGATTAACACGGTTACTGTGAATCATGTCACACTCAGGGATCTAACCAGGCGCCAGCATCATGCCAAATTGACGTGCAAGGCGAATAACACCAATCTCGCTGAACCACCATTCACCACTGTTATTATTGAGCTTAACAGTGAGTAATTTTTTTTAAATATTACCTGAAATACGAAAATAATATTTTTGTTGAAGCCTTGAATTTACGAACGAACTCAACGAATGAATAATGAGATTACGTGACTGTCAATTTTTTAAATTAGTCTCTCGATTGTGCCAGTAATTGACACACAGATTTTCCTCTGATTTTTTTTATTAATTATCATTGCCCGGGGAAAATAAATTTCACGTGGTAAATTGGCAAACAGGGGAGGTATCTCCGGGTTGCCGTACGGACTGATGACCGATGAATTTTAATAATTTTTAATTACCTCTTGGGATGATTGAAGATTTTTTAAAAACGTTTAGTTCAATAATTCCGTGAGAATGAATAATAATTAGGGGGAATTGAGGAGGGGTTCAAGGAGATTTAACAAACCCCCGGGACTCTGATTTACCGAGCTAATGAATACACCACTTTCAATTTAATATTAAATGGCCAGGGAATCAGATTTATTCAACAGAACGCATTTACCCGTTATTTTGTTTGTTTTTTTTTTTTACTCCTACTGATTCCATCGGTACTAACCGTCCCAATGAATCCGTAGATATTTCGCGGTACGTAGAAAATAAAACATGGCAATTTCCATTGAATTTTCTCATTTTATTCAATGGATATCATAAAAAAGTGTTTGTAGTGGGAAAAAAAGAAGTACTTCGGTGACAGAATTTTCGAGATATTGAAATTTGCTTGCTCTGTTGTTAATTAAAATAACCGAACTCAGGTACAAATGCAAATAGATTTCAATTTTCGCCTATAGAGAAATAATTGGATATGTTGCCTGGAAGTTTTTAACGACCAAAAATCCAGTGAAAGTTTCTTTTTCGGAGAATATCTGGAGTATATTTTCCCCCTCAGTTCATCATCCACTGTCGTTTAATTCAACCCAGATTTTAACTGAATTATTTCAAAGACTTATAATAAACTCATACAATGAAATTGTTTTTGCGCGAACGTTGATGAATTTTTAACGACTGATAAAATCTTTTTGACAATTATAAACTCGAAAAGTTTAATTTGATATTGTCCACCCCAGGGATTGTCAACGTTTCTGGGAATTTCAGTTGGAAACGAATGACCAGGGAAAGCCCTCTACTATTTAAACTTCACTTCAACCGAAGAATGTTAACCAGTGGTTCGAAATTACTCACAATTTACCCAAAACTCGATGCATTCACCCGAAAATAGGACTTTTGTACTTAAAAGTCGATTACCGTTTGAAGAAGTCTCCAAACTTTACCACAGGATGCCTTTACAATTCCCGAAAACCGACTTCTATTTTGAAATACACATCAGGACCCAGCGATTCCCAGGGAATGATTCCCGGTCGGAATTTCGACTATTCAGGGGTAAATAAATCCCCTCCACTCAATTATCCTTCCATTGACGAGCAAAACTCTAGAAGAGGAGGGATTGACCAAAAAGAATAGTATGAGGCATTGCCTGACTACAATTGGACGTTTCTACTGTCGCATTAATATCCAATTCCCCTAGACCAAAATGAATTACCTAATTTCTCAACTGAGGATTTTTCATCCTTCCCGAGTATTTTTCTTCCCGAAAATTGTCCTATTACCTGCACCCCCTAATCAACTCCTTTTCCAGTTCGTTATCCCGACAATTGCTAGAACTCATGTGCGAGTTCATTACCGAAAAAAAAAAAAACTATCACAGCTCTCTGCCAGCTCTCCACTTTCCAATGCATCCTGTGCAATATTGATTTATATCCTCCCGTCACCCCATTCATATTTATCCTCTAATAAATACACCCCAGTGGAGAAATCCGCGTGTAACAGACTCCGGCCATAACAAGGCTGCAAATCAAAGTGAATATCGCCAGAGATTTGACGTGAAACAACTCGAATCACAATGCCGTACGAGTATGTGGGAGGGTGTATGGAGGCTCCATGTCGGTTCACACCGTAAAATTAAATTTAATATCGAACGAGGTGTAGTAACAGACCGGCTCACCTCGCCTCCACTCCTCCTACATTTTCCGTTTAAATGCCAGGGCTTTTCACCTTGCAGACATTTCATCCGCATGCGCGCCAGGGGGGGGGGATGGGAAGAGGGAAGGGTAAAGTGTCGACTTTTGCCCCAACGGCACTGGAGGTGTACAGCTCTCGCCATTTCTGTTATTAATGTTACGTATCGCACCAGGGGCTTTGATTGGTTTTTGACGCTCACCATCAATCCTTGCCGATACGTATGCCGCGCTTCGGGGGAAATTTTCCATTTGCCGTGTAATCTATGAAAAATGTTTCAATATCACTGCAGGCCAATTAAACGTTTCACTTGGTTCGAATTTTCTTTCACAAAGTTGATCTATTTGCTTTTGTGCGCTCGTGGATAGATTTTTTTCTTCTCTGTCCGGAGTTCCTGAGGAAATACGATGAGAAATGAAAGTGGAGGAAAATAAGTTTTTTATGTCTTCAATATCTTCAATTGATGGGGGAGCCGTTTGATTGGGAGGGATAGAAAACAGTCGTAAATCGAGAAATATCACTTGATTAAATTTCTCAGAAATTGCTAAAGATAGTGAGTAAATACAAAATGTTTCGTTTACAAAATTAAATATGTTTGGCAAAATTATAAAAGTTAAAAAAAAAATCGAAGGTACTCACCAGTTCCCCAACAATTGATCCACAGGTGTCTCGCTTTTTTAAATGACCAAAAAAATACTTCACTTCCCCGCAAGAAATCTTCTCCGCTGAAATTAGATATTCTCTCATTTTACAGTTAACAACTCGCCGGTTTTAAATTTCCAGCCGTTTGAACTGACGTAACACATTAATTCACAATTACCCAAAATTTGCCTCACCAAATTGAATTCTCGGGGAAAATTTAAATACACTTTACATTCTGTATTGTATAACCCAAACTTTTGAATAAAACAGAGGTTATAATTGCTGCATAACGACTCGACGAAAACATTGGAAAGTTTCATGTTGAGTGAAGAGTGGATGCAGCAGCTTTTAACAATGATTAATTTCTCGGCTGAAAGTCAGAGGTGTATTTGTGCATGTAGCGAGTGGCGAGAGAATTGAGGTAGTACATAATGTGTTTGGAGAAGGTAACAAAGTCCATGAACGTAATGCTTCTCGGTGGCAGCGATTTTGAAATTGGATGGGATTGTGGAGATCCTGGATAGGGAAGAGGGGGATATGGTAATGCCAGTGGACCGAGGCGTTGCCAAATTATAGCAATAATATGAGTCTTCCGACCTAAACTGCCAAGGGAAGCCCATGAGAGGTAGGGTTGTAAGCCACTGACAATTGGAAGGGAATCCTCAGTAGTACTGTTGCCGCAATCTCAGCCAATGAACAATACTAACGTTTAACTGACCCTTGGGTTTGTTTCCATATATTTCCCGCGGTTTCATTACTCGTATCGACTAAAATAAGGCAAATTCAATTAAAATTATCCCGACCAATAGCCTAAAATAACAGAATATTAATTATTATTCATGTTCATTATTGACATTCAATTCGTCGTAAAACAATTGCAAGAGAACAATCAGCAGAGGAAAAGTCAAAGTCTATCATTCGAATATCATCAGTTGAATGTAATTATCTCACTCCCGAATTCACTAAATTCGCTATAATTTTCCATGCGGTCATTGCCCACCAGTTTTCCTCTCAATTTCATAATGTTTGTTGTTGTCTTCATTAAATAATGCAAACAATTCGGCAAATGTCTATCTCCATAATTTCAATCACCCGATGTTTTTTTTTCTCTCTCTCTCTCTCTCAATTCGCGCAGTGCTCATGGATTTTATCAATTCGCCCATGAATGTTTTGTTTCAATATCGAAAACGGAATGAAAACACAAATTGCCAGGCAATCGTTTATGTATATGTGATAATACTATTGGAGAGGGAGTGGAGAGTGAGTGGTAGAAATGAGAAAACTGTTTTTCCATCGAAAATATGTTTCTCTGGCTCTGTGTGTCGTGAATACGCAGCAGGCGTGCCGCTGAGGCCATTGTCTACGGCGAAATTTGTCGGATACGTGAGAATGCAGAATGAAATAACAATGTGTTGTGTGTGGAGAATAAAATCGAGAAGTAATTTGTGTCTTTGTACATCGGTTAGAGACCTCAAATTTAACTGACCAGAGTGAAATTTTTTAATACGTTAATTTTTCAATTTTTTTCGGATTTCAGTGAGACCGCTGACAGTTACAATATTTGCCAAGGAGAAGATTGTGTCGGCGGGGAAGAAATACGAGATCAGGTGCCGGAGCACGGGCTCCAAGCCACCGGCGGAATTGACGTGGTGGAAGGGCTCGAAACAGCTGACGAAGGGAGTAAAAAATGTAAGTTATCATCCGTTTATTTCTGGAGTAGGCTAAGAGCCGTCAACGGGTGATCGGTGATTGCTAGTTCTATTGGCAGAGTTACAAGGGCACCGTGGGCCCTGTTGTTGTGCCAGGGGCTTCACCTGGGCCCCATCTCTCCAAAATAACTTTGGCAAAAATAAATAGAAAAAACTACAGTCAAAGAACTAAAAAAAAATACTTTCGGGAAAAGAAAATTTCAGAGACTTTCTTGCATAGTTCAATCTTGATAAGAGGGATCAATAATAATAATGGAATGCATTCTGTGGGAATACCAATGGATAGGAGTAATTTACTATTCGACCCGGAGTGAGGGGAAAAATTATATTTTCATCACGTTAGAAAATAATGTCAACTATCGAGAGTGTTCTCTTTCGCCTCTTTAGACTCCCCAATATCTTACCATGCTTCCCGTTTTTTTTTATTCCAACCCCTCGGGGCCACGATTAACGGCGTTACCAAGTGTTTTGTTTCCTGGGTTTTTCATCCGAATATAGGGAAAAAATGAGGATCGGGGGGAGAACATTTAGCCCCGCCAGGCAGCGGTTCAGAGATATTGTCTATGGGAGGGGTGAAATAACGAGGAAAGTCTGAATGGGAAGGGAAGCTGTTCCATATTTTTAAGGTGATGTGACAAGTGGAGAACATGAGTGTCATGTAAATGAACTTCATCCATTCTGAGGTGGGTCTTTGTTGAATCCAAGATAAAGATTACATAGTATATTCTCATAAAAAAATGAATAGTCTGACATAAATTTTTATTCACTATTACGACTTCTTAAGTGCATTATCATTTCAATGAGTATAAAAAATCGAATTGAAAATACAATAATTCAAATGCGGAAAGGATGAGTTCGTAGTCCGTTGAAATATAAAAAATTCAACGATGACCCAATTCTCTACTCCGCTATCAAATACTCAATTAATCCGCAATAGAAGAATGTCCAATCAAAGCCAAATCCATCGATTACCGATCTCAACTAGAACTCGAATATGCGCAAATAATTTCATTTTTTTTTTCTTCTTCATCCCCTCGATGTACATCACGAAGCCTCCCTCGATGTTCCATCAAGTCCCCAGAATTTACAAGTACCTCAGGAGAATACAGTCGTCTTCAGCGGAAAACGTGAAAATATTCACCTTCATTTTTCTTATTTCCCCCTTATTTTCCGCATACCATCCTCCCCAGCATCGGCTATTTGTACTCATGAATGTTGCACGTCTGTCACATTTACACAAGAAAAAAGTAATTCCGTGAGTC
Source organism: Psyttalia concolor (assembly GCA_030522845.1). Lineage (NCBI taxonomy): Eukaryota > Metazoa > Arthropoda > Insecta > Hymenoptera > Braconidae > Psyttalia > Psyttalia concolor. The sequence goes on from JAPYZM010001960.1 coordinate 14,711, forward strand.
CTCTCGAAAATTCAATTCAAATAAACCCAATTAAATATTAACCAATTTCTTTCAAAATTTACTGTTAAATATTGCAAAGAGAAAATAATCAATTGGAGGTTAAAAAACAAGTAAAAAATAATGTCCAAGGGATATTAAAATTTTTTTACTCCAACAAATTATTTAATTAAAATCGTGGAATAAAATATAATTTTACCTCCGATTTAAGATTGAGTAATGCAGTTTTTCCAAAACTTCATTACCATTAAATTGCTACTTTAATTGAATTCAATATTCTCAAAGGAGATGAAAGCAATGGCGATAAATTGAGTGGGTGGGGTAAAGGGGTGAATGAATGAATGGTTTTAATCATCTTTGCTTCTGCAGATTTTTTTTTTCTCCCTCCCGGAGTTCCCCCTGCCCCCCTACTTATTTTTGCGGGGAGCAGTGAGGGAAGAGGGTTCATGCCAACAGCATTTTCGCTGAGGTCGGGCTACTGGGTGAATGGGGTAAAATGGAAAATTGCGAGTGGGCTCAAAGAATGGGGAGAAAAAAAACGACGTACGAAGAAAGGGAAAAATGGAGAAGTAAAAGAGGGAAGAAAAAAATCATAAAAAAAAATAGAGAGGGCAAAAGAGAGAGGGTGGGTGGGGTGGGTTTGGGAAGGGTGAGTTGGAATGAAAAATAAAGGGATGAAAAAGCGGCCGGCAATGGGCCGGGCGTGGTCGCGTGCCAACTGCACTCCACCGAGTCTTATACTTTCCCATTGCGACCCCTCTTATCTTTCTTGCAATTTCGAATAACGTCGGGGCTGTCTCAGACGCCTTTTAACTTTACTCTCTATTTTCTTAGCCAGTAGCCGCTCGGATTACAGGGGAAGGGAGGGGGGTATAAATATTTATGCTGTTTTGCTTTATCTGATCCTATATCTGTATCGTCGGGATCATTAATAGGAGTATAATGCAGATTGTGAGGAAATGCATCGGAATTTATTTGACGTTTATTTATTTTTTTTCCTTTTCGGGTGAGACAGGTGGGGGGGGGGGGGGGTAACGTATTATGGAGCGTTGAAATTTTCATGAGGGATTTTCGGTTTCTGATACTCCATCGCACGGAGCCTCGGAAATTCATGTTTAAGATTCATTGCGGGAGGGTGGCTACGTGATCGATACATCGGTAGATGGGTTTATCGATTCAATGGGGATTTTTAATGACCTGGGATGGGACTGGCGGGGACTCTCTGATGAGACATTTCTGGCTGTGCAAGTAGTCACGGTTGGAGGAGGGTGATGTAATCCTGTGGAGATTCACTCTAATTAAAGAATTATTTTTATATCCTGCGGAGAGATATTTTTTTATCCTCACGTCGTAGCGACGTCACAATTTTTTTAGAATGAGATGTGGAATTTATTGGACGCTCTTTCGGGAGGAATTGATTTTCTGAATGGATATTTAAATGTAGAGAAAAAAAATGAGATATGATGAATTGGCGAATGGATATTTTTTAGCTCGTCTCAGTCTCCTTTTTCTCGTCTCGGTCTGGCGGATTTGATATAGAAACAACATGGGAAAAATGGCGATTGAGATGGGATTGGATATTTTGAGATTGAGGTGAAACTCAAAATCATACTTAAGTCTTTGAGACCTAGATAAGGTGCAAGACCTGCCTGGGGCTGGGTAGAGCCACACGTCTTCAGAAACCAGAGATAATATTATAATTCTAAACCTTCGAAAGGCAGGTTAACTTTCAGCGTGCACGGGTGCTAATGAATCTGCTGGTTGGAAATGAAGTCTGCGAGTTAAAAGATGATGACTTTTTTTTTTTGAAAGACCAGAAAATTAATCTGATAATTTCCAGACATGCTCTGAGGAAACTGGCGAGTTTCGACACACTTGGAAGTACTTTCTGTAATTAACAAATCGCGGTTGTCCATTTTTTTTCCCCCGTTTTATCGGAGGCCGTGTGCTCCTGACGAGCCGCAAACGAGCGACTAGTTATTCAAATCTCCCGACGCGGCTCTTCATTTAATCACGATCGAACGTCACTTACAGGGAAGTTTGCTTGATTGCACAATTTCCGTGGTCGCTGAGACCAAAGGGAAGTCTCATGAAGATCCTGGCGGCATTACCACCCAGAATTTTCGTCTGATGTGCCGCTGACATCAGAAGACATTTGGAGATCCACCAGGAGATTTTGCGAAGAAAACAAAAAAATGTGGTCCAGCCAAGGAAAATATTCGCTCTCAGTCTCTGCGGACATTTTCACTCTCGGGGAATTCGTATTATTTTACCTAGCCTCGGAAAAAAAGTAATACAGAAGATGTTTCATCATTAAATAACCCCATTGAAGTGACGCATATGCCCGCAACCCTCTTGTGTATGTGATTCTCAAGAGATGAAAATTCAGACTGAGGTCAGAGCCTCTAGATATTTGTCCCTCTTCTCTCCACTTCTACTCAATTTTTTTATTCCTCTTCTCTTTCACACTCCGGGGAGTTGGATACGAGACGGACTTCTCCTCTTCTGGACGTAAACTCTCTGGATAATCGAAAAGTCACGGGTTGTAAGTCCAGATAGGGGAAGGAAATGGGAATTAGCAGTGTCGAGACGACAGGTCTTTTGAATTCCCGGGAGATGGTGGCAGCGTATACCGGGGACTTGATATCCCCATTACCTTGTTTTGGCGCAAAACTATTTCAGGGCATAACGCAACAATAGACATTTCATGGATGTAATGGAGTATGAGAGGATTTGGATGCTGAAAAGCAAACGAGATGACGTAATTTGACGCCGGTTCCTTACGAGGATAATGGTTTTCACGTTCGCTTATGTCGAGAAGTTCGTCTATTGATAATATCGTACAGGTTTTCCACTCATCCAGAGATTTTAGTCTCATATTTCTCAAATTTCGGATTAACGAGAGAGAGAGAGAGAGAGAGAGCGCGAGATCATTAAAAATAGAAAATATAATTCTGTCTATCAAATAATCTTCAGACCGCGAAGTGACGGAGGATTTTTTGCCAAAATTTAATTGGTATAATTAAATCTTGCCTCGGTGTACTTACCTTTGCATTTGATGAAAAACGAACATTTAAACTTGTTAACCTCCCAGTGAAGGAGACTTCGAACGAATCCTCGGCTTAACTTTGTCACTTAATATTTCAAATGGCGTCAGTGTCCTGGCGACTTCGATAGGACAAAACAGTTTGCTCTGGAAATTTTTGGTTAATCTCACCACCGGCCCCCGCATTACCGGCGAAAAGGGAATAGTTAATCAAGAAACGCCCTCGGCAGTCGAGTTTCACGGCATGCTTTATTCATTTCTGATGTGAGTATTCATCTTTTCGAATGGTGTCTCGTGTACTTTCGTCGCCAATAAAGAGGTCGAAGTCGTAGGACAGGCTATCAAAAGAATATATCCCTCCCCCGGGCCTGCCATCGCCGATGAAGAGATGAGGACATTTTCTCGCTGAAGAAATTCTTCAAACATATTTAGTGAATAAACTTTAATGATGGACAGGTGATCTCATCAGCCGACGTATTCCAAAATTGGCAGCCCCTGATGACAGCCAGCCTCCAAAACACCGGCGCTTAATTAATCCAAAAACATGGCAATGAGGTAGCTCTTAAGATGATGTTATTTTTAGCAATCCTCAGAATTTCAGCACGAATGTTACACAGTCCTCATTTTCCGTGGCTGCTCTACTCATTCCCGAGTGCTTCCCCTTCGCAGTTCTCTCATACCCGACACTCGACGAAAATTCATCAACCCACTTGAGTGTCTTCAAGCAGCTACCTTCCATTTCGACCCGCTGTAGACGCGGAGTACAAGCAGGAGGAGTGAAAAAAGATGGGGGGGAAAGAAAAATAAAAAGAGGGAGAATAAAATGTGTTCGCCGGGTGAATGCCGGCTGGAGCTGATTTTCTGGGAGAGCACACAGTTTTAATTGACGCCCCGGCATCGGCATCGACATTATCCAGGGAAACAGCTGGCGATAACGTCTGGCATGATGGCTAAGATATGCCAAATGGCATATTGGAATGGAGTTTGATTTTAGATATTTCAGACACGTACGTCTAATTCAATGTAACTCTCATGTTCATTGATATCGCTCCCCAGTGACCGAATCTACGATGGAATTATACAAATGTAGGGAGAAGTGATTTTTATCAGAAGCCAGAATGTTAACACAGGTTACCGGAGATCATCCTGGAGCAATGATCAGGCAAAGTAGCAGTAGTTCCTCTTGATCTATTGAATTCTCCCACTTTCTTCATCCGAAAAATATCCAATAAGCGGGGGAAAAATATGGGGATGAGTAATGGCTTGCCCTGAAATTTATTCCTTCAATACAAAAACTAACATTCGGGGGGTGGGGAAAAAAGTGGCCATAAATGTCACGCGGGAGATTAAGGACAAAGACGGGATGGCGCGTAATCCGACGACTGGACTGATATTGAAAATAAGGGGAATGATTGCGAATAGAAAACTGGATGGATTTTACACTAAAGTCACTGGGTCTGTTTCGCTATTCGTAAAATCTGTTATTTAGTGCGCTCGATCGTGGACAGAAATAAAAATATAACATTCTCTTTTTTCCATGTTTGTTGGTTTTTTCATTTCGAAATAAACGACTGGAAAAATTCTGTTGGCGTAACGTAAATGCACAGATCGATAGGCAAATTTTTACTCAAAATTTTCTCGGAGTACAAGGTAAACTCGCGTTTCATTACTCGAGGCAATTTACGAGAGCGCATTGCAATGGTTGTGCTTTGTGCTGTTGGGACTGCTGTATGGATAAAAAGTTACGTTGGGAAATTAAAAACAAAGTCGAACACGGAGAATCGACTGCGAGGTGATTAAACTATGGTGAATAAACTGAGTGTCAAGCGAACCACGTGTTGAATAGCTTCTGTAATGACGAAAGTTTGTATTGAATAGACCGTGTATTAAATTGATGTGTTGTGTGGAAATTACTGCGTTCAATTGTCCTGTTATCAGGCTCGGGCGTGTTTCATATTTTTCTATATACGTATTGATAAAGTATTTTCCCGGGCCGCGTAATGCCAATCGAATTGAATCGAGTCCTGGCAAATAGTTCGCGGAGGGCGAGATTTCTGAACTCGTGAGGATCATCTACGGACAATAGCTCATAAGTCAAGTGTTTCCGCTCCTTTTGTATAATACTCATCAACTGGCTCACTTTGTAAAAAAAATTATCGCAGGAAGTTTGAGATAACGGTAGAAGTACTGGTCGAGAGGTTAAGCGGGAATTGGAAGAGAGTTTTTCCGGTGTTATTTCCATGGGGATGCGTTTGGCCCCGTGAGAAGAAAAGCCGACACACACATCTGGTTCGTTTTATAATCTGGCTTAGTTTGCTTTCTCTATCTCACTTCAACTGCAACTCACCCTTAACGGGTTTGATGGTACTTTGTCTTTTGTTATATTTTCGTATTTTCAATTTGTTGTTTTCCTTTTCCTTTTTTTTTTGTATTTTTATGTCGGAGGATTTTTTTTTTCATAATCTTCCGTATCGCGGACGTTTTTGCGTACTTTATTTGCCAAGCGGAAAAAAAATGGGCTGGCCCGGTGGATTGCTGAGGGTGATGAGGGGGCCACAGTTGTGTGATTTCATACGAAAAAAATCGCACCACAATTCTTGTTCCGAGTTTTTCAGGATTTCGAAGTATTTATGGGGTATTCATCCGGATTGCATAATTGCCAGAACAATTGGGGAATTTTTAAACGGGACGGTATCGAATTTTTTTCAGGGGAAAGAGTATAATAATTATCCTGAAAAAAAATTGATAAATCTTGGGTGGAAATGTGAGGCTGTGGCAATTATTTTCTAGAAGATTAACAGACTGAGAATAATTGAAACAATGTCCACATGATTTCCCCGAGCCTCCCCGAGAATTTCAGTTGAAAGGCGCGGGCAAGTGGCTCGAAAAATCATTTTAACTTCGCTGTAATTGAAAAGTTTACTTTGGCTTTTTTGTTACGCACCACAAGACTCATTTTTATGCATAAAATGACGGACAATAGCAGGACCCCGGCATTGATTGGTGCCCCTTGTATGCAATCTAGATGACATCATATGCCTGAAACAGGTTTTTTTTTTATTCACCACAGAATGAGCCCTAGAATGGAAAGTATAATTTTAGAATTTCCGTTATCCGCTGTGACGTGCTGCAGGAGAATGTAGAGAAGAATAGAGAAAAAAAATTTTGAGTTACCAGGAGCGAGGAAGTAATGAAAGCCATAACCATTTTTTTTACGACTAGCCATATTCGACGGAATTTTTAATATCCAAATGGCGGTTTCATTCGACTGCCTGTGATTTTAATATCTCGGGGGCTTAAACCTGATGACACATGGGCATGTCCTCCAATGGTAATTTCCAAAGTACTTTTTATTATCATTTTTTCCCCACCCACCTCATCACGCCATTTTTGAATAAACTACGATTCTTCATTTTCCAACGGCCAATAGACAATTACCCCAAGAGCCAACCAATTATTCCGGAATTAATTAATTGCAGATGAATTAGAATCAACAATTGCTCAGCCTGGGAATTTGAATTAATGTTTTTAATTTTCTATTGATTACCAATGAAACTGTTTAATGATATCTGATAGTTCTGGGATTTACCTAATGATGACAATACTGCAATTGAATTAATCCAGCCAATGGGAGAACAATTATCAGACCTCCTATCTAATCGGTTGAACAATTCGTTTCTGCTCGTGATAATATAAAAATTCGCAGTTGTAGGAGCAGATAAAGTGGGGAAATCTATGAGTGAATGAATTTTAATGAAATCACTCATTCGATATAATTTGCCTCGTAAATACGCATCAAATATTCCCCCCCCCCCCCCGGGATAATAGAAAATTGAATAAATTGAATGGGCAGGCATTATATTGAACTTACACATGTGCCAGAAATCAATAGAAAATTGTCATGAAAATGTCTACCCCAGCGTTTCCACATCTGAATTAATTTTCACAGAATTGGTGACATGAAGCGATTCATGTGGAGGTGGGACTCTACATTGTTACCTTGTACCCAGGACAGAGACGTACGAATAACACTGACCACTGTGGTTATGAAATTTCAGTAGGATTCACGTAATTTACATGTCATCAATTTATTATGTCGCAATTAGCCGGAATTTTCCGGTGGAGAGGTACAGAAGATAGGGAGGGGGGGACTGCACAGTTGACCAATGGCCAATCAACTGCTGCGGTGTACGCACATTATTTATTAATTACTGGAAAAAATTAATTGCTAGATTGTAATTGGAACTGACGAATTCTAGACTATCAGCCGTTCAACGGATTCGCCGAATAATAAAATCGGGGGGAGCGTGTGAATTTTTCACTCTTCGGTATCTATTTAAAATGGGAAAATTATTGGGTATTATTCGGCCGAGGAAACCGACAGTAATGTACATGATGAGACGTTTACTGGATTACTAAATGTAAACAAACCCGAGTGCTTCGAGCTCGGAAACGGAATCAAAACAAAGAGCCCTAGCAGGGGGGATGGGAAGGGACACTGGCTACGTGATTTTTCGTGTTCTCTGTAAATATCAGTACAACAGTGAACTGTGACTTGTGAGGAGTGTGTGAAATACGTGGCAGTGTAATAAAATTTTCTGCAATTACGTTTCGTTAATGAGTCACGAATAAAATACGCAATTTTTGGTAACTCTTTTTTTTAATTTTTCCCTCGTCGATCTTTGTTTTCCATTCAATTTTTTTTTTTTACCATTTCGAGGGACAGAAAGACATTCTCTTTGTTTTATTGTTTATATTTATGCTGTTTTTATTTATTTATTCATTTATTCTGACGGTTAGGATTATTTCATAATTATTAATCATTTTAGTAATTTTAAAAATAATTCCAAATCTCATTTTTCGTCAGTTGGGGGGGGGGGGGTTTCGCCGGACAATTTTATTATTATTATCCATTATTTAAAATTAAAGGTTAAAAATATGTTGTTGAAACACTGGATTGAATTTAAACCAGGAAAATTAATTTTCGGGAATTTTCCACTGACGAAAAATTAATCTCACTGGTCTCGAAGTATATTTTCAATGAAAATAAAAAAAGGAAGTTTAATTTTTTTTTCGTTTTATCCTTTGATGAGTTATTTCTTACATTGACGAGTAAATGCATAAGATGCAATCAAAACGTGATCACGAGAAAATCGATAAACAATTTCGTGGAGGGCTGGCCGGCACGTAGAAAGAAAAATCCACCCCTTACATTTCTGATAAATTTCATCCAATACGTAATTCTATCCGTCGCATCGGTTGCAGGATGTATCAACGGGTGAGAGTGTGCTGCAGTGGTATCCGAGCCACGAGGACGACGGCAAGTACTTGATCTGCCGAGCGCAGAATCCCCAATTACCCGATGCCGCTATTGAGGATCGCTGGAATCTTACTGTATACTGTGAGTACTAGTGATTAAGAAACAATTGTTTTCATCGGATTATTGCTAACGGTTGGCCAAAAAAAATCCCGGAGGTTATCTCGATTATAAACAATTCCTAGGGACATTAATACACTGGGAGAAAAAATTCTTTTCCCGAGTAGATGGGCACAAGAAAATTTTTTTTCTGAGCGGACACTGGAAAGCGAGAAAAAGATGTAATTTTCCCAATAAAATATTTCTCTGAGAATTATATTTTTTCCTCGAGAATCTAACGGCGGAGGAAACACTAGCGAATTCTAATACCCATTCTGCCTGGATTACATTGGCGATAAATTTAATGGGACATCCAGTCCGTCGATTGCGTCAGACAACTCGGCCCTAAAATAACAAACCTGCTGGTTCGCCCCACATTTTAATAGCCCACCCACACGGCATCGCAATCGAAGTTCCATCATTCCTTGCCATACCTAAGACAGAGAGATATCCAAGTAGTGTCAAATAAACTTAATTATTGTAACGAATTCCTTTGTGACGGCTCTCAGCGACCTTATAAAGGTCCAACTGAGACGGAGTATTCCCATCTCCAGCCCCGGAATTTCATTTGAACGGACAAGAGAGTAGTTCCTGTCCAAGCATCTGCCAGACCCAGAAATTCACTAGCAAACCCCCAACAAGAATCTAATTACCTAACAAAGTTGGACAGTACTTGTACGCATAATGAAATTACATTTTTTTTTTTCTTGATGATAATTTTCCGTGAGAATTCCCATTGTACATGAGACAACAGGTCTTCTTGATAATTGTTTTCTCCACTTGATATTTTTTTTTTCTACACTCCCCCTGAATTCCAGATTCTCCGCCCTCATTCATTCACGTACACGGTAAATTTCTGGCTCGGTCCAGGCACGATCTAGACCGCAGTGGCGTGAGCTCAATGTGTAATTCAAGCCCTGCGGGTTCGGATATACGGTATATATTTTGTGCATGTAAAGTCATATGAATGTACAGGGTTGATATAGAGCAGGGGAAGGTTCAAATAGACGCGAAAGTGGGGCTGAGTTAAGGGACTAAGTTATGTAACTATCCGATCTGTCACAGCTTGTTTACCTATGCATACCAAGGAGGTTCGACCGCTGTATGTGTGGGGGGGGGGGCTCACAACCGATATGGCACTATCGTTATCCCTCTATTTATGGTGGTACAAATAATCGTGTGATATGTAGATTTCCCATCACAATTTCGGGCGGGGGGGAGAGGAGAAGCGAGCAAGGAATACCAATTGCTTCAAGCGTCTGGAATAATTGTAATCAGTGATGGTTGTAGGCAGGGAGTTTAATGGCATCCATTAAATCTTATAGATGTGATGCACTGCACGGAAACTGGATTAAAGGGGAGGAAAATATTTGCGTTAACGAAAATATTTCGATTTCGGAGGAATATTCAATTCATTTGAGATGTGGTTGTGGTTAATGCGCGATTTTTGGGGGGCACGGGAAGTTTGATGGTTTATAGCTCCCGAAGTGGTGGGATGTTTTACAAGGGATTTGGGGGATGATGAATTAATCAGCTGTCCCGGAATTTTTATTGAAGAGTTCTCTCAGTATAAGCGGTGCCTACAAAAAATATTTTCAGGCGGTTCTCGGGGCTCAAACTCACCATGCCTTTAGGGAATTTCCTCAGGAATCCAATGGCGTTGAGTTTGAAGCGATAGCTGCTCTAGTTTTCGAGAAATCCGCAAAAAACGGGCATGCCCTCCAAATTAGTTGATTCAATTTCCGCCCGGCGGGATAAAAGGGCCTGCAAAAAATATTTCCAGTCGGCTCACGGGGCTCAAACTCACCAGGCCTTTAGGAAATTTCCTCAGAAATCCAATGGCGTTGAGTTTGAAGCGATAGCTGCTCTAGTTTTCGAGAAATCTGCAAAAAACGGACATGCCCTCCAAATTAGTTAATTAAATTTCCGCCCTCCGGGATACAAGGGCCTGCAAAAAATATTTCCAGTCGGCTCCCGGGGCTCAAACTCACCATGCCTTTAGGAAATTTCCTCAGGAATACAATGCCGTTGAGTTTGAAGCGATAGCTCCTCTAGTTTTCGAGAAATCTTCAAAAAACGGGCATGCCCTCCAAATTAGTTAATTCAATTTCCGCCCTCCGCGATAAAAGGGCCTGCGAAAAATCTTTCCAGTCGGTTCCCGGGGCTCAAACTCACCATGCCTTTAGCAAATTTCCTCAGGAATCCAATGCCGTTGAGTTTGAAGCGATAGCTCCTCTAGTTTTCGAGAAATCTTCAAAAAACGGGCATGCCCTCCAAATTAGTTAATTACATTTCCGCCCTTCGGGATAAAATGGCCTGCAAAAAATATTTCCAGTCTGTTCCCGGGGCTAAAACTCACCATGCCTTCAAGCAATTTCCTCAGAAATCCCATGCCGTTGAGTTTGAAGCGATAGCTGCTCTAGTTTTCGAGAAATCCGCAAAAAACGGACATGCCCTCCAAATTAGTTAAGTCAATTTCCGCCTCCGGGATAAAAGGGCCTGCAAAAAATATTTCCAGTCGGTTCCCGGGGTTCAAACTCACCATGCCTTTAGGAAATTTCCTCAGGAATCCAATGCCGT
>JAPYZM010001961.1:0-28976 GCA_030522845.1 Psyttalia concolor
AATTGTCGAGGGGCTGGGGGGGGGGGGGAGGACAAAATATTGAAAAGGTTGAGAGTTGGATCTGGAAACATATGTGGCTTGTGAGAGTTGTATTTTCATCGATTGATTAATTACGAAGCTTTTGAGGTTTTTTTTAAATTGTGAACAGCCGAACGAATGCAGTTCTAGGGGATTAAGTATTTATAATTCCTCTCCACGAGCTATTCTCGTTTGCTGATGAATATTGATAGAGCCCGGAAAATGTAGACTCGAAGGGACTCGTGTCCGTTGAACTGCTGGTTTTTCTATCAAATGAGTCAGGTGACAGGCTCGTCTCAAGATGATATTAGAAACGTGGAATTGGAACAGATGAATTTGGTACAGGATGTGGAGCTGATGAATTTTTAATAATTCCAAAATGGAATTCCGAGGTCTCTCAAATCACCTGAAATTGCTGGATATCGGAGGGGAACTGCAGGAGTTAATTTAATTCCCCCGAATATAATTGTAGTTAAACAAATTATGAACCGAGGATAAAAATTATCCAATCGGCCGGTAAAAATTGGTTTATCCATCACTAAAAATTTTCCCTGTCGCTCGCAATTTTCTCTGACACAACAGAAGTCCCAAAATGAAAATCAACATCTGGAGGAGTCAGACATTCTCCAATAATTTTAATGATCTCCCCAAACTTTCATTTCCATTTCTGTAAAATGAAAAAAAAAAAAAAATCCTGCTACGCCTCATGATATATTCACGCGTGTCTCACGGCGACTCGAGCAGTTCTATTATTCAATTCACCTTGTAACGATATTACCCCAAATGATCTTCATTGAATCGCTGGATATTTCCGTTGTATGTACAGACAGGTTAATCGAGTCCATAATTTCGCTACTAAAATTCATAATCCATCGTATTTTCTCCCCCGATACCTTCCAATCCATTGAAACCCTTCAAAATAATTCTCTAAATTGCCCCTAATTCCAATAACGACAGGGTAAAATTGTAGCAATTTTTTTTCACCACCTGAAAATTGATTTGACTCCTCAAACTGAGCCTTAACTCACTTTAAATCATCCCATTTGGTCTGTAATTATTCTCAAGCGGGGAGGATTCGTTTAATTCAATGAAATATCACTAAAAACAATCACTCAGAGAATAAAACCAGAATTACTTTTCCCCCCATTCACCCCCCCCCAACCCTTCATCCAATCCCAACATATACATTACCCTCAAGTGTAAATATGTTCATCTTCGCATTAGGAAAAAAAAAAATTATGAGGTTGAAAAAAAAAATTACGTGAAGAGCTACCGAAGGCGAGGTTGCATTTATTATACAGAACAGAATGAACGGGAGAGAGAGACTGGGGGAGAGAAAAAGAGAGAGTGAGCGAAGGGGAGGCGGGTGGTGAGGGGGAGAGATGGAAGCAGAAGGAGCTTGAATTTGCATAATTGTTTTCAGTTTACCTGCTCGCCTCCCACTAATGAAGAAAAATACGTCCACGACGGGGCACTCTCTCTCACTCTCTTTTTCTCCTTCTCCCTCGCTCTCTCTCTCTCTCTCTCTCTCACAACCGAAAACCCAAGGTTATAGCGTTCGGCAAAAGCTCCTCGCGCGAGTGTGTGCACACACAGTTGGTAAATACCGGGGTGATTTTCCACACCTCGAGAGAGGTGGAAAGTAAAGTTTATAACTGTACCGGTGGCCGGGAGTTAATGCACCGGGCTTTGTATTTATGCGTCTCGCTATTTTATCGTGTTAACATCTAATCGTCTTAGGGTTCGAAGTATTTTTGAATTTACTGTCTTGGGTTTTATTTCAGTCAGTGAATTGTCGAGATAAAATAAAAGGAATTCAAATTTAAATGAGTGGATTAAAAACAAATTATTTTAATAATTACGAGTAATAATAATGGTAGAATAATTATTCGGTATTAGTGTCTTGTTAAGGTGTTGGGGGATATCTGGGGAATAACTGGAATGACAAATTTTTTTTTTTTTCGAATTTTATCTAACGGAAAAAATTGAAATTTCTAATTATTAATTCTCTGGGGAACGTCAAACGTTTGAAGTCTTCAGGTATGGGCCGAGAATTTTGAGTGGCTCATTACAAACTTTTTGAAATTGTTGAATCTAGTCGGGGAGGACAATCCGCCGTCAATTATTTCACGAGATATGGAGGAGAATTTTTTATCTGCCTGTGAAAACTTATTATTATTTTTTTTTTCTTCTTTTTTAATCATCTCGCGGAGTTAACCGCGTTATGAGGAGCATTAACGAATTTATGGAGTTTGGAGTACTCTTTCTCGTGATAATCCACCTGCGATTCATGATTTAATCCCCATTTATCGAATAATTTCATAATTCTCATGGAAACTCGTTCTACGTCCACTAAAGTTCATATTATCTGATTTTCATACTGACGATTCGTAAATTATTTTTACATTATTTAATTTTAAAATCACTTGAAAAATTTGTAACTGAAGAAAATGACAATGTCATTTTGAAAGGGCTAAAAAAAATTATCACCTGACAAAGGAGTAATTTAAAATTCTCTCCAAATTAAGAAAAATGAATAAAAAAAATCCAAATAAGTAGAGTTCAAAAAATTCCAAATAATTACCTCCGGTCGAAAAAAAAATCAGTCAGATAATAATCTTCAGATAGTAATAATAATAATTAATCTCCAGATAAGCCCGCAAATTGCCCAACAAATGACACCGCACGACATCCTAAATTACCCCTCCACTATCTCAATTCGCCACCCATTGACAAATCCCCCCAAATCCCCTAAATCCCTCCCAAATCATCTAATTATTCACCTCAGATAGTTTCATCATCTCAACTCGCCCCACCTCCCCCTTTCCCCTCACATCACCCCATTCTCCCTCAGCCTCATCTTCAAGAAAATTTATCCCGCACCCCCCCACCCCCGCGGATGTCACTCCACTCCGACTGGCGAAAAAGACGTAAGCAAAAGCGATCTCGAGTACGATTTTATAAATTCCGCGAATTCAGCAGAAGAAATAGTGCATAAGAGCGCGAACGAGAGAAAAGTAAGAGGCAGAAGGGGGTGGGGGAGGGTTTCTGAGAGAGGGGTTCTCGAAAATCCTGAATCCTGCTACGTCAAATTACTTTTGTGCCGACACCGTAAACCAGTCCTTCAGTGGAAACCCCAGTGCCCGTCTGTCTCCCCCCACCTCCGGCCGCCGTGCCCCCTCTTCAGCGCCCTCCGCCCCCCCACTCGTCCTCAAGTCACTCGTGGTTCACTCGCCCTCTCCTATTCTAGCTCCCTCTCCGCCGACGCCGCCGCCGCTCGCTCCCCCCCTCCACTTCATCTACATCACGGACTCTCTCATCCGTTTTCCTTTGTCCTTATATACTTCAGTCCTAGCCCTCTACCCCCCACCCCACCCTCCAGCCCCTCCCCCTATCCTTCAACTTCAATGTACATATCTATATACTCGGCACGTTTTCACGACCTTTTGAAGGGGTGAATGGGTGAGGGAAATTGGGTGGGAGGGGAAGGAGGCGCACGGAAGAACGGGTGGGTGGGGAGCGGTTGGAGGGGGGGGGGGGTGTAGAAGTGAGCTCGAGTCTTCCGCCAAATCAACCCGGCAAATTGGAGCTTGCAAATGATCTGTCTTAAAGATTTTGCTAATTGCGTGCTGAGAGCGGAATAAAAGGGTGGAGAGGGGAAGGAGACGGGGGGGGGGGGTGAGAACTGATGCGTGCGTTTTTTTTTTGGAGCGGAAGGGGGAGGAGGGAAGAGGTTATAATACTTTTTGGCGTATTTTGACGAGATGGCGATTTTGAAAAATTGGATTTTTTTTATCACCTCATTATTTATTTAGCGGTCGGCCTGATTGTAAAAAAAAACGTATGAATTTTCTCTGGATGGGATATCAATAACTCAATTAAAGGAAGAAATAAAAGTCCCGATAAACTCCTGAAAAATAACAAAAAGCCATTAATTATTTAAATGTCCAATAAAGCTATTGTTTCCTAATAAAGTCCGCCATTTTAATGGATTCTCAAGTACTGGATAAATAATAATGGGATCACCGCTGATTTCTTGCGTTGAAGCCCGATTCTCGTAATGAAATTAGAATTGAGAGATTAATTTTTTTTTTTAATCCTCTTATTTCTCCTTTAATTCAGTGATAAATAAAAAAATTCATACAATTTATCCTGCAATTCAATATCAATAATCCAATGACAGTAATGAATAAATAAATCCTCCGATAAATTCATTGTAAAAAAATAGAAATCGTTAACAATTCACAATTGATTTTCATCCAATTGCAATGAGTTCCAAAGTACTCGCTAAATAATAATAAAATCACCTCTTACGACCCTCTTGTACAATTCATAAGTTAATAAAAAAATTATTAATCTCAAAAAAACAAAACCCCCGAGTAAAAAAAAATATCCCGTACTCAGGCAAATTACATAAAAAATGAAATAAAAATATTCTCGTTACCAATTTCTCACTCAATCCAGTATCAATAATCCAATTAAACTAGCGATCAAATAAATCTCCCGATAAACTCATTAAAAATAATAAAAATAATAAGTCCCGTTAATCATTGAGATGTCCAATAAACCCATTAATCCGTGTAAAATTGTCGATTACAATAAAAAAAAAAAAATTTTTTTTTATTGTCTTCCATCGTTTCAATTTCAATGAATTCCAAGGTAGTCGCTAAATAATAATGGGATATTAATGGGAAATTGGTGGAGTACTGGTGGACCGTTGGGATAAGGCACTTATCGGATAATTCAATTACCGGATCTTCAAACCGTTATCTACACAGAAGTACCATTGTCCCTAAACCCGTGCCCAGTGAGCCCCCCTCCACCCCCACCCCGGTCTGATATATATTATCCACCCCTCCCTGGGGAGGCTATAACCGATGTATTATCTCCTCTCTTTTTCCCTCCGTCGGAGCCCCCCCCCCCCTCGAAGAAGTTAAAGTGACGGAAAGAGATTTAAAAAAATCCGAGTCGGGGGGGGGGGGGGCTGGAACGGAAGAGGAAAATGCAGTGGGGGTAAAATGGGGGGTAGACCCGATGCTCGTCGACTGGAATGCAGATAGGGGACGTGTTTGGATGCGCCACTGGAGATTTCCCGGGGTCCGAGGGGTCACTGGTTATATGTGGGGGGGAATTCCCTTCCCGTTTCTCCTCAATTCTCTGGGAAAACGTTAGAACCGAAACTACTATCGCTCACAGATAACGCTTGGCCTAATCCCGACGCATAAATTTTCCGAGGTGAGGGAAAACCCCTGGCAAAATACTGCAAACTTACCTTCAAGGACATGGGATGGAATTTATTGGGAGGGGAAATGTGTTTATCTTCAGGATGAGAAGGGGGGGGGGAGGAGGGGGCAAAAAAATATTGAGAAGTGATTTCACCTGAGTACGATCAATTCTGAAAATATATTGTATGAAAATTTTCCAGTTAATGAGGAATAATATTGAATAATTAGACTGTATACTCAGCCTTCTGCGAAATAATCGATCGAATCAATCGAATATTCCGGCAATTTAGGAGGATTATTCTAGGCCTCGATAATATTCTGGTAATCTTAGACTCGGGAAACGCGTCGAAACAATTGTCTCAACAAATTTTTTTTCTCGAGAGAAGAGGACTTTTTAGATAGGGAATAATATAATCGAAATTCAGGAGGAAAATTGAACAATTAATTGAGCTCAGTGGGAGGTGAAAATTAATTGAAACATTTGGGGTCATCATAAAATTACTCACTCCTTAAAATCGCCGAAACTATTATTTCTATTGAACCCTCCAAAGGTTTGTTCATCGAACAAATGCATTCCGGAGTCATACGGCGGGCAATTCATGAGCAAACTCTGCAGCCTCATTTTTCAAATAGAAATAAAAAAAAACGAAAATACAATTCCGCGCGCACTAAAATTCTCCAAAAAAAAATCCCACTAATCCCCGAACAACCCTTACTATTTATCACCCGCTAAAATCGTCTTGATCAATAATTATAAAACGAAAAAAAAAAAATCGCGAAAATTTTAAATGAAACAAACGAAATAGACGCGCGTTGGGCTCCGGTTGAGCAGAAACTGTGCGAAAAATTGCTGGAGAGTTGGCGCGAC
This sequence comes from Psyttalia concolor, assembly GCA_030522845.1. Lineage (NCBI taxonomy): Eukaryota > Metazoa > Arthropoda > Insecta > Hymenoptera > Braconidae > Psyttalia > Psyttalia concolor. The sequence goes on from JAPYZM010001961.1 coordinate 6,112, forward strand.
GCAGAAATATTCGTTGGAATTGAAATAAAGTGAGAGACGAATGAGAGATAGAGACGAAAAATATTTGTCCTCGGTATATTGTTCCCCCCCCCCCCCCCCTCGACAAAATTTGTTGATGCCGTCAGGTATCACACACAGAGATTATCCAAACACTGGGGCGCAGACACGAAAAACGGGAGCGAAACTGAAAAAGTCGGAAAGCCAAACACTTGATGCTCCCAATGGGGAATTATTATTATTCGGTGGCTCCCCCGAGCTCTCGAATAACACCGGTATTATGAATTTTTTTCCTTTTTTTTTTTCATCCACTCGAATCTTTCAATAATAAAAGACCCTTTATTTTCGACGATTACGTCATTCCGCAAATGGAACATTTGAATAATCCCTGGGAAATACAAGAGAAAATTAATTGGACCAGTATTTTCGGGGTTTATTCAGTCTGTGATTTTTATCTGATATTTTTCGCCAGAATTGGGCGGACGAATTTTCATGAAAGAATGGGGATTACAATTTTTTTTGGGGGGGGGGGGAGCGGGAGGGACAGAGGGGAATTTAATTGGCGAGCAGAGGAAATTGTTTGTATTCAATATCTGGAGGCTTAAATGAGGATTTTTAATTTTTTTTTTTAATCTCAAAATGAAAGGCTCCGACCGGCCGGTTGAATGATGTGAATTTGGGCCAAATTTTCCCACTGAAACCTCGACGAATTGATCCGCGGACTATCGATCGGCGTGAATACAATTTATCCGGAAATTTCTTCATCGAGTGTGTATTAACCGCTCAGTGGTAGTGAAATTTACGATAATGTCACTCATCCGGGACATCTAATATCGCTGTAACGACGTCCATTAAACATTTGATTATTTACCGATAGTCTGATATCGTCCCCCCCCCCCCCCCCCCCCCCCCCCCCCCCCCCCCCCCCCATAACGCGGATACAGCTGGACACGGTGGCTCGATCATGCGCTTGGACAGCTCAGCGTGTATACACCCCTCTAACGCACCGGTAAATCATATAGCATCGAGGCCCATTTAACATCTCCAACGGCGCTTAACGGAGTTACGTATATGTTGTACCATGGTATATCTCCATTATTGTGGTTTTTATTCACTTGGATTTCATATTTCTGCCGGAATATATTGTTATTTTTCGTACGAGGGTGAGCTGAGGAGAGTGAGAAGAGATATATGAGAGAGGGAGGGCCAAATGCCAGTTCTATTGCCACACCGAGAACTTGTTTTTACAATTTTTCATTTTTTTTCATTCAAAGGTTATCCGTCAGTTAACGACCAAATTTTCTCGTCACTATTTACAATTGCTCATTGACACTTCAAAGTAAATATATATATTTTCTTAGAGATCGAAGAAACGAGAGGTTCTAATTAAAATTCTCATTTTTTAAATTTCAGTTTATCTAAAAAAATTAATACCTCGGGGATTTTTACATTCGCGATTAAAGAAAAATTAGTCAAACTGTGCAATTGTAAATTGACACTTAACAATCTCTTAATTGTCATTTTCATTTAGTTATCGTTGGCAATTTTTCTAACGAAAAATCCACTCTATTTCTCTCGCTCCAACTTTTATATCAAATTTGAGTAACAAAGAGAACGAGATTTACTCATATTCCCTCCAGTAACATTAGTTTATCCGAGTAAACTTCATTGGAATCTCGTCTTTCATAGCATCCCAAAAGTTTATGTCACAGTGCACGTTTGCCAAGAGACAGCGAGAGAGAGAGTGAGAGAGAGAGAGAGAGAGAGCGGGGGAGAGATGCCAGCTACATCATAAGAACCCAGCGATCCCGCACGGAAACTCCCCGACTAACAAGAAAGTAGAGGGGGATAAAAAAGCCTCACGTATACATAAATACCCCCCTCCCTCTATGTACAGTACATGATACGAGAGGAGAGAGGTTTAGAAACAATGTACATGGCACTTTGCCAGGCCAACACGCCGACGAGGATTTCCAACCAACCCTCCGGCCCCTCCAGCTCTTCAGCAAACCCCTGGGCCCATTGTCCAAACCCACCAAGCACCGGGGTTTCTATATCAGATTCCATGCGAATGTACAAGCCAACCGGAAGAGTCGGATGTCCGAAATTTCGAGGGGTTTCGATGCTCGATCCTACTTGGAAAATGGCAACGTATCATATTTCGATGCTCCTTGACGGTTTAATGTCAGCCGAGAAGAGTCGGGACTAATTCCAAGGAATCCCTGCAATTTCCATCAATTTTTTACAATTTTTCCCGCGTTTTCGATGATTCAACAACAATTATTCGTGGAAAAAATATTTTGGGCTTCAGAGAATTTTCATTGACGAATTTTAATTTAAAATTGAGATTTTTAAAAGTATTCCAACCAACGAATTTGGGTTTCATTGGTTAAATCGACATTCATGTGGTCAAATTAATTTTTGGTCCAACATTGATGGGCTGGTATAATTAATTCAGTTTATAGCAATGTCAGTAAAAAAAAACTGGGTACTCCATCGGAAGAATCATTTTTTATCATGTGGACCAAAAATTGTCCAGCAACTCATGTGGGCCAAAATTCATCTGGTGCAAAAATGCGAAACTTCGTATCAAATTTGACAGCATTACCTCAAAAACAGACGGCTCGAATAATCGATATAACTCCAATCATCGCCAATCAATTTCTTTGTCATTCTTTAATTCAAAATTCATGTACTTATACGTATCTTTTGGCCCAGCATTACTGCACCGATATAATTGTCTCAATCAATTCCGATGTCGGCAGAAAAAATATGTATCCCACTGTGACAATAATTTTCTATCATGTGGACCAAAAATTGATATAAATCTGTGGGCCAAAATGAATATACCAATCATGTGGGCCAAATTTCCCTGCCCCCCGTGTGATCTAAAATCGCCCGCTCGTACGATCCGAAATCCACTGAGTGCCCATGCGGGCCAAATTTATCCAGCGCTCATGTGGGCCAAAATTAATCTACTCCAAAAAAAAATTCTATAAAATCCGACAATATCATTTCCAAATTGACAACATTACTTCCGTATCGCTATCATCTCTCCCCCCCCCCCCTCACTACCTCAATGCCATTATCCCAAAATAAGAAGGATCGAGTAATCGATACAACTTAAATCCCCGCCAACCACTGGAAATAATGTTACACACGCGAGATGGCACGTGACGCATGATACGCTGTATACACAGTGCAAGCAAGTTTACTTGACTAATCCCGCAACAACAATAATACGAGGATGCTCGTTAGCCGGTGTACCACCGGCGGGGGGGGGGGGGGGGGGGGGGGGGGGGGGGGAGGGGGATATTGCTATATGTACAGTAGGAAGAGGCGAGTGAGGTGGGGTGAAATGAAAGGAGAAATATAGGACCTTAGTTTGAAGACAAAGAGGTATTATATGTGCACGGAGAGATGGCTTACCCTGGAGGAGACAGAATTTATCAGATAAATGCGTGCAGAATTAATTAGTTAATTAATTAAGATTTTCCGGGGACTTGAGGGAATTGTTAAGTTTCAGCGTCAATGTTGCACGAGTGGTAGTTATTTATGGATGAATAAGTCTGTGTGAAAAATTAATGTCGCGTTTTTATTATTAATTTTTTTTTTTTTGGCCACGCCTACTTGTGCAACGAAAAAGTGTGACGCACTTGTGGGGCAATTGCTCGCAATTGGCAGAGTGAAATTGGATAATTTGGCGGCACTTTAACGATCGTTAAATATTCTTTGAAATGAAAAAAAAATCCTCCAATTCGCATCATTCGTTTTCAAGTTATTCAAACATTCAAGAGAGTACATTTCGGCTCCTCTGCAGTTATAAAATCAATACGCCACAGTAACTGTAATGGGAGAAAATAAAAATAGATTGCAAGTGGATGTTTCAGTATTTCGCGATGTCACGTTGAGGATTATATAATTGAAGTAGATAAAAACAGGTTGAATGACACGTGTTATTCGATTTTGTTTAAAAAATTAAGGGGGGGGAAAAAAAAAGAGGCTATTTCTCTCGGTTCCACGTTTAATCCTATTAAATATTTGATTTCATTAAGCTCGTGTTTGAAAGCACGGATGAAATTTTATTTTAGCGGGTTGCGAGGGGGGGGGGGGCTTCTACCCACTCTCCCCTCAATCCAAATCCTCGTTATTTCGGTATTCTCGTTGTTGTAAATCGATTCACCTCTTTATATCAATTTGCGAGACATATTTCAATCATAAATATCAAAATTTACGAACAATAATTCATTATTCGAATAATCCATTGGACAAAAATTGTCCATTATTTTCTTAACAAAGCCAATATTTATCTGCCCTTTGATATAATTAATATATTTAAAAAATATATAAAGTTAACTAGATAGAATGAAATAAAAATCAGAGTCAATGGCAAAATTGCAATTTTTTTTTATTGGAATAAAATATAATTCAGGGGATAAAGATCAATAAAATATTCATCGTCGAGGGGAGAAAAAAAATCTCCTATGAAATATTGGATACATGCACCTGCAGCGAAAACCTTATCAATCCTGGCGGAGAAAATAAGAAAAAAAAAGGGGGGGGGGAAGGGGAGGGGGGAAGGTGTGCAATAGGGTTTTTTTCCAATTCACGGTGACAATTTTTTTTCAATCGAATTCTCATTCAAAGTAACGGGTCAGATAGAATGGGGGTTTGAATATACCATTTTGTTCTATACTGATAAAACCAGAACTCTGAATACATCGACCCCTTGGATTAAAACGTGTCCCATTCTGGCTAGGCACCCTATCCCCACCCACTCCCTTCACCTCATTCTCTATCCAAACTATCAGTACATATATATGGAGTGGTATATTTCAGCCGAGAGAGCCCGTAGATTAAAACACGAACTCATCGGCTGGATTGCCATTGGAGTTTGGGTGAGAAGCGATAAAAGTAATAAAAAAAAAAAAATTTTTCTTTTTTCACTGGAGAATGGGAGAAATGGGGGGAAGAAAATTTCTATTCTGCGGATATATTCATTGGTCGTGGCAGGAATAATCCTGGGGTATGTTTAGCTAATCTAGCGGCGGACTATCGGCCGTCTCTGACTTTGTGATTTATAGAGTTTGTGAATTACGGCATTACCTCTTATTTCTTAAATCGGCCTCGTTGAAATTTTTCGCAAATTTTTTTATCCCCATTTCCTGGGGAAAATAACGTCAAGATTTCTGGAAAAAAATCTAATTGAAAAATTATCTAATTGTCAGTAAAATTAGTCCACCCCTCGCATAAAAATTGTCTGGACTTGTCCGGCAATTTCGCGTGGATTGTCAATTTTTACTTAAAAAAAATTCTCTCCGTGCAATGGATTTTTTTGTTGCATTGAGATTGAACAGAAAAAAATATTACAAAATACAATGTTAACCTCTGATTTTTTTATATTCCCGTATATCCTCCCTATAAAATCACCCCTAACCGAGGAAATCCGTAGAAAAAAAATTCAGATAATCCTTTTCACGAGAAAACCGAAGTATAAGAAATGGAAGGTTTTTCCCCATTTTTCCACTGTCGCACCCTCTCCTCCCCCAGCCCCCCCCCCCCCCACGTCATGAATAATCGATCATCCCTGAACATCAACCACATTTTTACGAATCTTGGCGCATGCATCGCGACTGATTCGGTATTCAAAGCATTATAATCACGAATGTGTGGAATTGAATACATATGTCGAGGGGGGGGGGGGAGGGGGGCTCGCCCAGTCTGGTGGAAAGATCAACAGCATTGCCCGAATTTCGCGAGTTCCAAAGGTGACGATTTGCCACAAGTGAAAGGGGGGAGGGGGGGGTATGAGTTGGTGAGGCACGTCCGGAATATAACCAGAGTCGCGGTAGAATTACGAATTACTCGATACGAATTGAATTCCAGTTAGTGACAGTGAATCATGATTGAGTCGTTTCCATTGAGTGGTAGCTGTTCGTTTCGAGTGCACGAGTTCCGGTGAGGATTGCTCTAATGAAGTGGAATAAGGAGATAAGTTGAGGTATTCGGATCTTGGTTGTGCACCGAATGACGATGTCGCCAGCTGAATTGTTGAAATATCTCGTCAACTAATGATGACAATTATTATTATTAATTTTGAGGATGGAGGGTAGCTGTGTAGGCGTAGAGAAATATAGAATGAAGCCTGTATTTTTAATTAATTAATTGATTGATTAATTAAACGTAATTTTTGGGAGAGAAGTCAATTCTAACAATTCACGAATGTTTCGTAATTTTTATTGAACATTTCTCACCATTCATTGATTACATTGAGTGATAATTAGCCGGGGAGTATTGCAGGAGATTCGGGAATTTATTGAGTCTTGCGTAGATAAAAAAAAAATAGAACAAATAATTTTTTTTTTCAATGAAACAGAGAAAAAATGACAGATGATGGCAAATTTTTCTGTTTCTCTCTCGCCAATTTTGAGATAAAAACAGTTAAAGAGGAGGCCAGTTCGCGCGACTCGGGGTAAATATGTATTTAATTCACATCCGCCTCTCAAGATGAAGAATCACTGATGTTGGAGACTTTGAGAGCATACACTAGGTATAACCGTGGTATCAGTTACTGAGATAACCTCAGCCCACGTGACCCCTTTATTCTTATCGAGCCGCTGCGCGCGGATATACTGAAACGAGTCGTGTGCGGCGAGTGGGAGACGATAAATAAGGAGTTTGGTTCACTCACGGGGGGAGGGGGGGGGGTTTCTTCTCCCTCTTCAACTCTTTCCATATTTTTTATTCCTCTAGAAAACGAGACTGTATGCCAGAGCTCTTTTCTTCGAGTCTGCATCCCATTGAAAATTCAATCCGTATATCCGTATGCCCGCCTTCTTCTCCCCCCCCCCCTCCCCCCCTTTCTCAACAGTCTAAATTGATGGGAAAACCGTATATTCAGTTTCAACGACACTTTGAGTAATTTTTTTTCCATCGATTCAAAGAACAATAGCAACGAGTGACGAGCCATCAACCGAAAAAAACCTCAACTGTCTCAATTTTCAATGGTCAATATCTCGGCATTGGTAGAGTGAAATATTTCGATTGAGGTGTCATTTTAAAGATACATTTTTGATCTTGAAAATGAAATAAAAAACATTCAATTCGCATCACTCATTCAGGAGTTATTAAAAATTGAGTATTGACTCGTAAATAAACCGAGATTTCTCACCTTTTTTTTTCTCCCCCCCCGTCCTCGCGCAATACAAAATTGATAAAATATTTATTCCCCTCGTGAAACATTAATAATACCTCAACTCACGGATGTATCATTTATTCATCAATGTCTCCACGCTCGTCTCAGATTTTCTCTCATACATATAAACGACAATTCACTTCACCCCATGACTTTTCGTCTCGTAAATACTTAATTCAACTGGGTTGAAATCTCGTTGAGTATCCGCCCTCTCTCTCTCTCTCGCCTAACCTTAGTACCAACACAAGATCATCCTTGTGTACATAACCTCTACCTCTACCTCTTCACCACTCCCCTAACCCCCGCCGCCCGCCCCTTCAACTGGGGTTTTACCCTTCTCTTATCCACTTTCAGCACAACCCTCATGGGAATCAGTGTCGTCGTGCCACGGCATATTATACGTTTCGGTTGACGTAGTAGACGGTGCAATGCACATTGCAGTACATTTTATAACATTTCGTGACGATCGCTCGCGTAATAGGTTTTCACACTTTTTTTTTTCTCGTACTATTTTTCATTGGGAGAGATATGAAATGGGGAAGTTGTCGGACACTTGGGATGCAAGAATATTTCGCGGTTTGTTTTTTATCTTGGGGGTAAGAGGGGGATTGGTATTGATGGGATTGGTTGTTTGGGAGATATGGAGGAGTTTCTTTTCATTGGTGAATCGGAATTCATGGATTTGAAAGGGTTTTTTTGGGCCAACATTAATTTGCTGATGTCGTTGTTTGAATTTATGACAGTGTCAGTAGATAAAATGGGTATTCTACTGGGAGAATGATTTTTTATCGTCTGGACTGAAATTGGTCCAATGATCATGTGGGCCAAAATTTATCTCTACATTTAAGAATATTATTTCCAAATTGAGAACATTAGCTCTGGCGTTTCTCGTGCTAGGGCTCTTGCCTCGTATTACCTCGAAGCCATTACCCAAAATTTAAAATCGACATTCATGTATTTAAACGGATTATTTGGTCCAACATTGGTATGCTGGTATAATTGTCCCGATTTACAGTAGTTTCAGTAAAAAAAAATGGGGGATTCTATTGTAAGAATTATTCTTATCACGCGAGCCAAAATTTATCCACTGCGGATGTGGGCCAAATTTAAACACGTCATTATGCGGTCCAAAATTTGAACACGTCATTATGTGGTCCAAAATTAATAAATCCCACGCTGCTAATAAAATCCTGAATACTCAGAAGTCCTGATAAAATAAGAATATTTCAGGATCACTGCTATATTTAATAATGTGGTCCAAAACATCATAAATATCCTTATATTGGTCCACATGCATTTCCCCAACGAAAGATGACTCTTCCCCCCGAAAATCCTTAATTCCCCCATAAAAACCTCCCACCAACTCAATAACAAACACTCCCCCTCTATTTTCATCCCCTAATTCTCCAAAATCTACCAATTACCCTCTACTCGATTAAACTCCCACCCCCCAAAAACTCATTCTCCACTTTAAACAATTTCAATAATCCAACAATTTCATAATTACACACCAGTCAAGTGATGCACAGTATGACAACACTTTAGTGGTTGGTCACTGTTTGTTCCCACCCCTCCCTGCCCACCCCCCCTTCCCCCCTCTACCCAGTAAATTAATGGCTTAATAAGTGGCTCAAAGTTGCAACTAAATCCGATCTACTAAATCTTGGCAAGAAGCGAGCACTGTTATTTGCATCGGTAATTTAGTTAGTCGGTAGTTGCTTGGTGCCTTCCTCTTTACTCCACCTCACCTCATCCCTCTCGTTCCCCTCCCCCCCATTCTGACTCTTCCGAGAGGCGACTGTCCCCCCAGTGAGTATAAGCGTCCTGGTCGCGCGATGCAAAGTGGCATTGTCGTACCCAAGTTGTCGACGTTGTTTCACCCTCTATATGTGTTAAAACGCCGTCAGTCCAACTGAATTCATTATCTTAGCCATCAAACAATGAGACGATAAAACTGACGAGCGCCAAATTGATGATTTTTTTTTATTTCGTTTCCAACAAAAAAATCATTCCTCAAACCTCTTACCCAACTTTTGTACAAAATTAATAAAACAGTTGGGGGGAATGTTATTGGTAATTTTTGCAAAAGAAAATAATTGCTGGATTAAAATTTGCAATTTAATATTTCAGCAAAGCTAAAATATAAATCACCTAGGCATGTGGCTATGACAGGCCAGAAAGTAGAGTAGAAATAAACTCTTTAGTAGGATAATTAGATGTTAAGAAATTAACTGTGGTAATAACGTAAATGGTAGCTTTGAGGTAGACGTTTTAAAATAAATGGTGAAAGCCAGCCCCCTCACCCGCCCGAATTCTATGTACCCGGGGGGGGGGGGGGGGGAATGATAAGAGATAATTAGTAAGGAGGGAATTAACTCCGGGAGAGTTGGAAAATATTTAATAACGATAAAATGTAAAATCTGGATTAATGAGTTTGTCAATTGATCGATAGTAATTTTCGTATTCGAACTGTCGACTCTGGTTCGTCTTCTGTATTTCGCAAAAGATCTTCAGTCCCCCTCGTTAGATACTACCATCCCCTCAGATGTATAGACTGTATATGGATACTGGCGGGGGGGGGGAGGGGGGGACAGAGGCTCGTTAACGGCCGCGAAAGGCACACGCTCGGTTGAACATTGACCTTCCATCGGCGAACCCAGTAATTAACGATCGATAGCTTTTGGAACATACAGATTTAATTGGAAATATGTATATGTGAATTTTAACGTTTTCGGGCAGTGGTTCGGTGGGTTAAATTGTACATTAGTACGTACGGGATTTCGAGGGCTTTGTGAGGAATTCATGGGGCTCGAGTGGATTTTAATGAACACTTTTTTTTATTAATAATTGTATTTTTTTTTTCCCTCCCCCTCCGGTTTTTTGTTCCCCACCCACGCCCGGGGATTCATTAATTTTTCATTTTTCGGGTGGAGTGTGTACTCGTGATTTTAATGATCGGTTGGGGACGATGTGTTTTTTTTTTTATCCTGCAATGGAAAATGATTTTTAATTGAATAAAATAACACGCGCAATTTTTATTTTCAAGGGGATCGATCAGATTTTGAATATGACATTTTGCTCTATTAAAATCGAGATATTTAATGAACACTTTCATTATTATTTTTCATTTCGTTGCCAGGGGTTTATTTATTTTTAATTTCCCCAGTGCGTGCATACGTGCGTTATTTTAATGATTGATCGGCGCTGGTAGTTATTTTTTGTTTATTAAAAAACGGTTTTTCAATTAAATGAAACCTCTGAATTTTTAACGCATTTTTTTTTTCCAACTTTGATTTCTCTAAAACTAATGAACGAAATTGGACAATTTTTTTTTCATTAGAACCCCGAAAAGGGGGGGCTACAATTATAAATTCAACTCATCAAATTTCACTCAGCAGAGCTCAAGATATCGACGATCAAAGACAATTTCTCTCATTTCAAATTCATCCAACCGAATATTTTAAATCCTCCCCCACCGCCAGCCCCCGTCGTCAAGAGTTTCACAATCCCCTAGATTAACTCCCCTCACCCCTCTCTCATTCCCATTAAACAGCAAAAAGTCGAGTGGTCTTAACACCCCAACGGGGTTGGGAGGGGGTGGCTGGGGGGTGGATAAAAAAAATTTTTTCCGCATGAGATACAAGTGGAGAAATTTTCAATTGTCTCCACTTAATATTATGCATAAAATTTTCCACCCCATAAAAACCGCCGAGGGCCACCGGGGCAGAGGGGTGGCAGGGGGAGGGTCGGAGGGCGGAGAATGGGGTGTGATAACGGTCAGAAAATGCGAATGCAGCATTGCGGTATAAAGCATCGAGTTGCTGGCGACATTTCGGCCTGTTATTAACTGTACTCCCCGGTCATAGTGGAGCCGGTGTTACCTTCATCCCCTTTTGCAACCACCCCCTCCCTCTTTCTATTTTCCAGGCCCCCTACCATCCGTGCCACCTCACACACACGGTCAAATACCCACAGTTGGGGGGGGGGGAGGGACCCGGGGATGGCCGCGGTCTCATGACAGTGACGCATTATACTCTATATTCCACTCCATTCTGTATCCCCGCCTATACTTCCGAAAATACAGTTCACTTTAACGCACGGTTTAACGTGTTTATCATGGACGACATTCGAATGAATATTTCCTGTTTCACATGTTGATAAAATTTTGATGGAATGGTTTTTTTATGGGTTCGTTGGGCTTGTGAGAGATGACATGTTTGGAGGCAATCAAATTTTTGGGATGGCTGCCTGCAGATAGAGGGATTTTTTTTTTTGTTGTTGTGGGATATTTTGTTTGGGGGTTGTTTACTCATGTTGGGGAATTGTGGATTTAACTTGGGGACTGATGGGCTTGTGGGAAGGTGAATCGCTGGTGAAAAGGGATTGTCATGTGGGCCAAAGACGAATGATTGTACGGTCTCGGAATGCCATTGGAATTGGGATATTGAATTATGTGGGCCAAATATCGACAGCGGATAATGTGGGCCAAAATTGGGTAGGTTGTACGTGTGGGAAGGGCTACCCAAAAATCCTGTCCGACATTTAATCATGTGGGCCAAAATAAAAGTGGGAGGTCAACCAATTTTTGGGACAATTGCCTGCAGAGAGAGAGAGAGAGACATCATCATCTTCATTTCCTATTGAAATGTTTTGTCATGTGGGCCAAAGACGATTCTTGAGCTCTCGGACGGCAATTGGGACTGGGATATCCCATTATGTGGGCCAATTATTAAAAATGTTCATTTCAGAAAATAATGTGGTCCAAAATTACCTTATAAAATCCCACTCCGCCATTTATTCATGCGGACCAAAACGAAAATCACCGTATTCCTTGCATCATCTCGTATTTACTCAAAAAAAAATCATGGATTTTATGGTATCGAGAAGCTGAAGACTGTTTAAATTGTGACGCTCGTGGTGTATTTCATCGTTATCTTCTTTGTGTTTGATCCGTTTGATAATACCCTCCGGGTAAAATTCCACGTGATACTTCCCCAAATGATAGTTTGAATACACTGAGATAAGACGTTGAATACTGATAGTATTTATTCCTTCATATTTTTCCACTCTCAGCCCGAGTTGTCACCAAAAAAAGATACAACCGTCCCAACATTAAATACATTCAAAATTTTTCCACTACTAATAGAATTGAATGCAATCCACTCATCGATTTTCCGATTAAATCAACAAATTAGAATTCACTCGATGACGTTTCAATTACTTCACCATGAGAGTCAATAAATCATTTCGATTTTTTTAATTCACCAAATTGATTCCCCCCCCCCCCCCCTCTCCCCCCATTGGACCATCCCAATATAAATGATTAGTGCATCTCATGCATACATTTGCAAATAAACAAGGTTGATGTGATGTGGGCGGGCAACGATATCTAATCGAAACCAGCGAAATGGTGTAGCAATAGGGCTGAAGGGGGGGAGGGAGGGAGGGGCGGGGAGGGGGCGGGATTTCCGCATGTGTTATTAACACGAGGTGTCCCGGGACATGGAGTTTATCAAGGTGAAATCATCGATCATCAAGTCATGCGAAGAGTAATTCCCCTGATTGCCGAGTTGAATAAAAAAAAAAACTGTAAAAAATATGAAATTACCCTGTCAAAAGTATCAGATGAATTAAAATAATCTCAACAATTAGTGCGATTAATACAAATGATTGAACAAATTTAATAGTTAAAGCCCCATAAATCAAGATCTCTTATCCACCTAATCGAGGATATAATTACGAGGAAATACGTGAGACTTTTTATTTGGATTTTTTTTTTCTGCTACTATCGCATGCCCCTGAATAAATCACACAAAAGTCCATTTATACATTGATATTTTGGATTATGGTTATGGTGGGTGACGGAGGAACGCACAGCACGAGGATGCCAAACGTGTTATTGCTGGTAGTAGGCATAATCGATGGGCCCAGGAGAGGCAGAATGGAACGCGGTCAAACACGGCTATTGCACTGGCAAATACCATGGAGTCGTGATGCTCATGACTGTGTCACACAATTTCGTAACGATCGGTACGGATCATCCACGTGTCTCGAATGTCACCAGTGGCCAACCATCCCCGGGGCTCATGGTCGTCATTTGTGCGATAATTATTCAGCATATTTACATATCAGAGAATGGAGAAATGGAAAATAGGGGGTAAATACAATTGCGTATATTGCGACAACTAGCGATGGGATTTAGGTGAATGATGTCTCATTTTAAAGCACATGAAAATACCTTTAAAATGGCATGTCAATCATTCAATTCGCCTCTGCCAATTTTAAATTATTAACTAATGTAAGCGTCACAGTTTTTCGTTGCACACGTGCGGCAGGAGGCGGCACAATTCTTAAATACCCGCACGACATTTACAACGAAAAATATCACAATTTCCGTAATGAAGTAAAATACTCCAATTATCTCTAGTCACTTAAAACTCGGGGGGGGGGGGTCATTAAAATCGAGTTGTTTTTACAGTCCCATATCGTTTATAAATATTCCCAGAATAAAAAGAAAAAAAACTGAAAATGCGGGTTTACATGACTTCGACTGATGTAGTTGCCGGTCGCTCGCGTTACACACGCAGACCATCGCACACGCCACGTCCACAAGTCCCCCCCCCCTGCCTCTCCCCTCCCTCCTCCATTTGATAAAATTTCGGCCAGTGTGACCGCGACCAGTTTAGCCACACCATTAAATCCCTAAAAAAAAAATACAGCGAGGACGAGAGAGAGGGCGACACACAGACACCTGGCGCTCATCCTCGTAAAGCTTATTGGTTGGTACGGAAAATATAAATCGACAAGTACTGAAAACCACGAGCGGCTCGAAAGCAGAATTGCCCCCTAATTTTGGAAGCGAAATTGCACCCACGGTAGTGCCCACAAGACTCCTCATCCGTGCATAACTACCGGGCGTCACGCCACGGAATTACCATAGGACTCTCGAGTATATGTATACCCTCTACCTCCCCCTCCCCCTCCCCCTCCCTCCCTCTCTCTCTCTGCCACCCTATCGCGTCTATACGCCATGGCTAGAGTGAATGTATAGGCCAACACACAAACGATTACGCTTATAGCTCATCGATTACGCTTCAGATGAAAGCAAATAGCTTTTCTCATTTAATGTTCACTATTCTGTTCATACAATTATCCCTAACAATTCTATTTTGCCAGTGAAATGGTGTAATTTATTTTCAACGAGTGGAGGTGATAAACATTAGTGATGGATATTGATTTATTCAATTGACGGTGGGTGGGGGATGGGTGAGGAATGGTAAATAAGGGCGGATTTGTTTGAGGTATCGGTAATTCAGGGAAAATTGGGAGTTCGTGAGGGTAAGAAAATAATTTGAGAATTTTTGAGATCTCCAGCTGAGATTTTTTCTTTTTTGTTGAGGAATATCTGGAGGTACGAATTAATTTATTGATCGAGGGGGTCATGGGGGATTTGATTTTTTAGGGGTAAATATTCAGGGAAAATTTGGGAACAATTCACGGATTGTCGGTCTGCCATTGAAAGTATGATAAAAGTAATTATTGAAGGGTATTAATTACTTCAATGAAACGGGTGAGTGGTCTAGGGGGATTATTGGGGGGTTGGGTTTAAACAAAAAATTGAAGTCAATCAATTTTTATCAATGGCTGATATCAATCGTTATCTCTGAATATGGTCACACCGAAAATTGTCCACTCGCGACTGTATTTTTCATCCCCTGTCAAACTTAATCATCTACCCCTTTAAATCCAGTGCCAAAATTAAACTCATGTATCAACTATAACAATCTGAATGAACCGGGGGAGGGGTGAAATAAAGCATTCAACAGTGAGCCATTTGTACGAATTTGGCTCTCAATTAGGAATTGATTGGAACATACCCGTTCCAACGTTTAAAAATAGTACAGCCCTTTTTTCAAGTTATCAACTCATACCCTACATCAATGAGATATTTCAGCGGGTATTTGACATTTGTCCGAGACCACTTCAACTTCACGATTGAATAAATCGATATCCATCAGTAATGTTTATCACTTGCAGTCGTTTGAAAATAAATTACCCCCATTTCACTCTCGAAATAGAATTGTCAGGTATAATTGTATGAATGGAATAGGGAATGTTAAATGAGAAAGGCTATTTGCTTTCATCTGAAGCGCAATCGATGAGCTATAAGTATAATCGTTTATTCATTGGACTATAAATTGACTCGAGTCATTTGTACAGAAAAATTTGAGTATCAATTGCGAATTCATACGAACAAATGCTCCCCAAAAGTCCCCTAATAATCGTCTTAATTAATTAATTTTTCCCACAAGAGCTCAAAATTTTCCCAATTTCCTTTAGTTTTTCTCACCCATAATTTTCCTCGAATATTTTTCCCCATAATTTTTGTCTCTCTCATTTTTGCTATTGTCGCACGAGCGAAAATTTCAAAATCCCCAAAAACCCGGAGGTTAATCCACGAATACGCGGTTCAATAAATAAACAAAAAAATCTCAATCATTTTTCCATAATCCGCATCCCTCATTACCAATAGGAAAATCCCCCACAAAACTCGACCAGTCAAATTCCCGATCAGAGATCCCTTTTGAATTAAATTGACCCCCTCAAGTGCCGATAATAATAATTCTCACGAAACCCAAAAACCCTCCGCTCATTTCCAATTTTCCCACCCCCTCAATCCACAGCTCTCATCACACGCCGATACAGATCAACGAGTAACCCCCGACCCTCCCCCCCGCACGATTGGCTCGGTTATTTTAAATTCAAACAGTAAACTACAATGACCAAAAATTACACCTCAATTTTGTAAATATCCAGGTATTGTTTTACCTCTTCAATCCCCTCACCTCCACCTCCATTGCCGCCGAAAATTGCGCATTCAGGCTTTTTTATCCCTTTTATTTCCTCTCCTATTCGTCAAAGAACCATTGTATTTTGCCGTTTTGTATTTTTTCCCTCCCTTTTTTATCCTCTTTTTTTTTGTATTTTTTTTTTTCTGTTTTGTTGACCGACGTTCCGGCTTATTTCTCTCTCTCTCTCTCTCGAAATTCCCCGTCGCTCGGCTTCTCTCGCTCATCAGCGTTTCAGAGGGGCGTGGGTGAGGGCAAGAGGAGGGAGGGGGTGAGGGCTTTTCGTTTTGTAACAGTGTATGCACTAGCCCCGGCTTGCACCAAGGGAAATCCGCCCGGTCAGTTAGCTCAATAGATAAAGCGGAAATCCGAACTGGATGAGCCTGATAAAACTAATGATTTACGAAGAGTATAGGGCACATGCGCTTGACTAGGTGAAAGCACCGGGGGGGTGGGGGGGTGGGTTTTGCAATCGTGTGTGATGCAGAATCCCACGTGAAACGAGGAGAAGAGGACAAATACCCGTCGACAGAGGGAAAGAGGGCTTATTGGTACGTGTCTGCACACTGGATATTTTGCCCTTTTATTTACCGGCGGGGGGGGGGGGGGGGGAAAGGGTAACAAAATTTTTTCGGGCTAATTTAATTGTCCCCCCCAGAGTGATTGGGTTAGGGAGCTTGGCTGATGAGCTTTACTCCAATTTTTTGAGCTGAGATTTGAATTTTCCGAATGGGGTGGCGGACGTTTAAGGTGTAGGGAATTTTTGGAACAATTGGGCTTAAGTGGAGGATTTTTAGGACTTGGAAAGAATTTTTTTACAGTACCGAAGACTTTAACCCCCCTTTTTTTTTTGAGGAGGACTTTTTTTTTTGGTTTTTCTAGAAAAATTGGGTTTTGGAAGGTTGACAAATTTATTTAGTCTGTTTTGGTTTATTTATTCTGATTTTGGTAGTAGTGATTAAGGGGAAAATAAAAATGTTGGGTACTCGGGTTGTTTTTAATGAATGGTATTTGTTTTTCAGTGGGTGACTTTGAACTTTTGCCATTTATTCACTGAAATGTCATAAAATCAATAATATTTTTGGAGTGCATTGTTGCTGGTAAAAAGTTGGGGATTTTCATGGGATTGTGAGGGGGAAAAAAAGGGTAAAAGGAAAAATATCTGGATTAGTTCTCGCACTAGGTGAACTAGAATTTGTTTTTAGAGGGAAAATTGGAGTGGCCGGCCACAATTTTTTGCCCATTTCCATCTGATGGAAAAGTATTTTCTAGAAAAATTGGATTCATCGGCGACAGTTCGAGCAATTTAAATAAACCCCTGGAAATTAAGCTAGAGAACTTCGCGTTTTATTCGAGAATTTTTCCCCTGACGCGAAAAATAAATTCGGATCTTAGAAGAATTTTCGTAGGGACGGAGAAAAAAAAATTGTCTATCAGCGGAGGAATTTTTTTTTTGTCTATTTTTAAAAGAGAAATATTTTTCCATTTTCATCCGATGGAAAAACATTTGATGAAAAAACAAAACTGGCGTATCCCGGAAAAATTCAAGCAATTTTATTTAAATTGCCGTGAGCTTTGGAAATTCGGTTAATGAACTTGTACTTTTACACGAGTATTTTTCCCCTGATAACACGGATAACGATAATAACATTGGATCTTTGACTTTGTATATAAACCAGAGGCGAACTACTCACGGGTATTCGGAACGCTGGTCGTGATTAACCCAGAGTAAACAACGTACCAATAACATGCTAATGCGAATGGATTCTGGGGTGTGGGAGTGGAATTGGAGGTTGAGTACGGACGAGAGAGGGAAATGGCGGTTGGCGGTGGTACATATTCGAGCAAACCCATTCGGAGACAATGCATGGATATTGCTGAGTGGGTTCTAAGAATTTTCAGGGGTGAATTATGGGATGTCCAATTGATGTGGCAATTCTGGACTGATGAATGTCATTATTGGCACATGGAGTTGATGCATTTTGCGCTGCAGGGATTGATGGGGTGTTAGTGGGTCACGGAAATGGGAATTTCAGCATTAGCGAGAGTGCCTGATCAGTTAAAACAAAATTCCTATTGACAGATCTATCGATTTTTCAATTTTTTTTTATTCAGCAATCGCTTCTCCTTCAAATCTTTTTCTCCGCGAAACTTTTGGAAATTGAAAATGACGACTCGAGCAATTTTTTCCAGCCACTTTTTAATTTGACTTGGGAAAATTTTGAAAATCTTTCAAAATTCCAGTTCAAAAAAAATAAAAAATTTTTTTATTCGTCGACGCCTGAAGCAATTTTTTTTTGTTAGTCACCCTCACGCCTCCTTCACCTCCCCCAAACTTTTTTCATCCCCCCCCCCCCCCCGAGCCGGCGAAAAACTTGTTTCTACGACAATAGTGTACGAATAAGGGAAAAAGGTAAAACGAGAAAGGGGGAATTCGAATCATCGACCAGCGCCAATCGAGTTTTGATTTCTTACTGGATACCCAGACCTATCCGAGCAGTGGATTGTTATATAAGAGGAGGATGAGGGTTTCGTGGGCAGAGGGTAGATTGTAATGGAGATAGTATCGGAGAGCTTGTCTAACCCGATGGACTTTTTACCGTCCGGGTACTTTGGCTCGTGCCAAGAAATTTCTTTCCCTGCGCGACATTTTTCTTTGCTCCCGATTTTTCTCTCTTTTCTTCCCTCCTCTCTCCCCCTCTCTCGCTGTATATCTCTGATGTCACGTAACCTCGTGTTGTCGGAGGTACTGGCGCACCCTCGGATTGAGTCCTCCGCCTGGGGAGATTGGCTCGTGTTGACAAATATGATTGGCCGATTTTTATCCCATTATTTTTTGAGAATCGTAAGTCAATGAACGATAGAAATAATTAAATATTCTCGCCCAGTGGGAGAAAAAAAATTTTCAGGTGAACAAACACCCCCAAAAAATTTGTCTAATCCTCTGGGGAATATTTAAATCAATCCCAATAATTAATTTATTAATTTATTTGACTAGGTGTGGTTTGTAGGCGGGACTGTTGGGCCCTTGTTTTATGATCTAATTAAATAATTGCGATTAATTTTAATTGTTCAAAGTATCCGCTGGCTGGCATTGTCAATTGTCACTTAAAACGACCAATTCCCTAATTTTTTTATCACCACTTCAATAATATTTATCGCCAGCCGATAAGAAATCGCGAGGTAAACCCCGAACTATCAAAAAATCACCCGAA
This sequence comes from Psyttalia concolor, assembly GCA_030522845.1. Classification (NCBI taxonomy): domain Eukaryota; kingdom Metazoa; phylum Arthropoda; class Insecta; order Hymenoptera; family Braconidae; genus Psyttalia; species Psyttalia concolor. The sequence continues at coordinate 25,368 of JAPYZM010001961.1, forward strand.
ACGCCAATAAAATCCCCGACAATCGTCTCTCCCTCGATTCCCACCGCCACCGAAGCCCTCCCCGGAGGAGAATTCGACGTAATAATAGCGACAGAAAACGTCAATACGTGGGGGTGGGGGGCGAAATATGACAGTGCCGAGTACAATTTCGTAAAAGGGGTTCCTAGCCAACGGTGAGACGACTGGTGAGGGGCGACACACGAATATTTGAAATGAGAGAGAACGACAGGTTTATGCCAGTTGCATTCGTGTATGAGCTTGTCCCTTCGTAGGTGCAATACAAAATTCAACACGCGACGACGATACAATTTGGAGCTTTGAAACGGTGGCGGCGGCATGTGACAATACAATGCGCTACGTGACTCGTACAAGAAACGACAAGAATGCGTCTCACCTCCCGCCCTCCCACTGCCCCGGCCAACTGCAGTTATTCCCAGATGTATTTTTCGATTCGCGGATAGATACAAAACGGAAAAGAACAGAGCACAAAAATGCGCAACAGTCCTCGCGATACACGTGTAAAAGTTTTATTTATTTTATTTTTTTATTTTTTTTCTTCTTCTTCTGCCTCTCGCCCAGCCGACACTTCATGCATTTGAATTCGTCAGATTTGTCAGATTTCTTGGGTGAAACGCCCGGGATGGGGTGTACCAACTGCGGGAAATCTCTTCCTGGATCTATCCATTGAATACGAATTCGGCATTTTCGCCATTTCGGACGGTTTTCCTGGGGATTTTTATTTGTTTTTTATTTATTTTTTTTGCGTTGGGCGGAGGGTAAAGGGAGAATTACTCGTATATAAAGTTTTTGGTAGTTTAGGGATGTTTGGGGAATTGGAAAAGTGAATTGAAAAATTTTAGCGAAGAGTTTGTAGGGGTTTTTTTTTTTTTTGGCCAGTGGAGGGAATTGAATTTTCTTTTTCGGCCTCCGTTCGACACTTTTTTTCTCCCGAGTTGGGACCAAAATTTTGAGGAGTTTAGAGGTACTGGGGACGTTGGGGAAATTAAATAACAATTTTAGGCAACTTGTGGTTTTATTTGAAAAAGTAATGATATCGAAGTGGTTTTTTTTACGGAATAATTTGCAGTTTGTGGTGACAATTGTGGGTTTTAATTTTTTTTTTCACTTTGCTTTGGCAATCCTTTCATTAATTTGTTCCCCTTTACCCGTGATAAATTGAAAATACTCTGATTATATCGTTAGTTATCTGTGTTTATCGCTGAAACGTCTGCATCAGTGTTTGCCAATGAGAGATAGGCCATCTGGCATGTGATAACGATAACCCAACGAGTGCTCCAACACAAATACACGAGTCTTCATTACTACCCAATGGAATGCCCGTATTATGATTATTCTCACGGTAACATTGGACTATTTTTTTATTTCCTTCAACATCTCTCATTTCGTTTTATTTCTTAATAACGCGACGTAAGCTGTGAGAAATACGAGTTGCATTGGAGCTCCATGTAATAGGAATATAGCTAAAGTCGAGAGATAACGCGAGTACGCAGACGAAAGAATTTAATACCAACCGGAAGTTGCGAGAATATAGAATTACAAATTCTTCATTTGATCATCGCTGAAGCGTCGATGGAATTTCTCATTACGTTTTAAAAAGACCCCCCCCCACTAAATGGCCCATATCTGCCGATTCGTCGATGCGATTCGACCGGATGAGGGCTTATTTTAAAGTTCACAAAGATATCTGCAAAATGAAATAAAAAACTTAATTTTTCACTCAGCCAATTACGAGATATGAATTTTTAAAAATGACAAGTTTTATTTAAACATTTCAATCGACCCAATAAAACTCACTTTCTTCAATCTTCAATATCTCTCCATCAAATCACGGGATCCTCACCCACTAGAGCTCATTTTAAAGCCCGCGAAAATATCTTCAAAATGAGACTAAAAAGTTCATTCTATGGGCTACCAATCTCGAGATATTTAATATTAAACAAAAAGATTTTTAACAAACTCACCTATTCTCCTTCTGACTCTCCCCATTACTCGACTGCATCCTCGTCGACTGTTGCTTCGAGTACGGATGGGGATGGTGGGACACGTTGTTATTATTATTGTTATTGAAATTGTTGTTATTGTTGTTTTGCATGTGAACCTTGTTGGCATTGCCATCGGTAGGCGAGCCCGGCGAAATTTTGCCCGCCAGAGCGTTCAGCGACTGTAGCATTTTCATGGGGTTATGAATATATATATTTTTTTTTTTACACTCTCACTTGGCTCTATTCAGCGTTCAGACTACTACGTCAATCACTTATTGTGTCTCGAACTGATCACCTGGCACTAGATCACTCGCGAAAACAAATAACACTGAGCACTGAGCCACACTCACTGTTCGAATAGAAATAGTAGACACCAGTTCGTTAGTTCTCCCAACTAAAATTCTGTATTTTGGTATTTTCTTGCATTCGGAGTTTAATTAACTCGGCACTTCAAACAGGAAGCGCACACACTTGTCCCAAGTTTCGAGTTTTATTTATTCTCTTTCTCCGTAAGTCGAGCTCTCCACTTTTTTCTCCTTTTTATATATATATTTTTTTTCTCTTTTTTAAATTCGTTGTACTGCGGACTCTTGACGTTTATCTTCTCCAACAATCGGGAAAATCCCTCTTTGTTCGATTGGCTGGCGGAGGGGGGGGACAAAAAAAAATGAGAATTCGATTAGTTGATGGGTACGATAAAGGAGAATTGCGTCAGCGAGATATTTATCATTGCCAGGGAAAAACATATTTGAAGGAGTTGTGAAGAAATCGGTGAAATAAGGGAAATTTCACTCGACTGATAGTTTATTTTTCAATATTCCTGTCGTTGGTGAAATACAATTAAATTTGTGGTAATCCATTAATTCCGGTTAATGAGATATTAAAGGGGACTCAATTATTTTATTTGAATTTAATATTGAGTAGTGACGTCGAGTCTTAAAATAGTCGCTAACGACAGAAGAAAAGAGGCCGAAAACTCGTTAAATTCGACACGAAAAACTCCTAAATTCCCCACCCCTCCTGGCCACCCCAAAATTACCTGAATCAGAGTTTAGTTGGAGTCGAAAGTCATTTATATTTCTTTTTTTTTCCATCAGTATTCCCCCGTTAACTCAAAAATAAACAAAAAATCATGGGAAACTAACTGGTTTACAACGAGTCAATTAAAAGTTTAAGTTTAATTAGAAACTCAACTTGTACGAGGACTGCAGAGGAAGGCATCAAGATAGATAGCGATGCTATAGATGTGCCCCATCCCCCCCCCCCCCCTGCCGCTACCACCCACACGACCCGTCCACCCCGTACGCGTTAAAGACAGAAAATAAGACGGTAACAGAAATAAGAGAAAAGATGAACTCAAAAAGAGACGAGAGAGATGGAGTGAGTGTGCGAGGAGGGTTCGAAATGCTGCCCTCGTTCGCCTCGTTCACTCATTTTCTACCTTCTACTTCCGTTCTAGGTAGTTTCCGGGTACGAGGATGGTGTGCTTCCTTTGTTCCAGTGAAGGAAAGTCTCTGAGGACTCGTGTCGGTCTACTTCACAGTGGAAGGAGTGAAAAAAAAAAAAAGCGGACGGATGATAACGAGTGAGAAGAATTTGCACGTTT
>JAPYZM010001962.1:0-31044 GCA_030522845.1 Psyttalia concolor
ACACACACACACACACAGACATCATTCCAAAAACCATCGAGGGAGCTTCTCTAGGTCATGAAACGTCGACATTTCATGAAATTAGCAGTTTTCATTTTCCGGGTGAAAACAATAACTTCCTTATCGGGAAGTTAAAAATTCCGGTTATTTCAGAAAATCTATGGATAATTGAACTTTATATCACCTATGTCCTTGTCAAAAATCATGAATTTATAAAAAGTCCCTACGAAGAAACACGCAAATGAAAAACTGAAAAAAAAATCCATACACATACACCTACACCTACACATACATACATATGGACACCAGCTAAAAATCGTAGTCAGAGTCATTAGACCATATTTAGTTCCCCTGATGGCAAAAATCCGAAATTGAAATTTAAATGATTACAATGCTTCCATTCGGAAGCGAAAATAAACAAAATTTCGTCCTCTTCAGTCACTACTCGTTAAAAATTTTTTTTTTTTTTGTATCATAAAGAGAAATGACAAATGGATTGAAAAATAATAACGCGGTTGCAAACCCCTTTCGTTACCCCTTAATTGAAGCTCCGCCACTGTCTGACCTCGTACATGTCCAGTGCGCCATAAATACTCCAATCCCAACTACTGTCCCTCATTTCTCGTCTCGTCGGGAATTCGCTGGGGGACTTTTATGATGTCGTGATGTGTGGTATGATCGTCTTTGCTGGACTTTTCAACGTCCCTATTTTCTAGGTTTACAACACGAAGATTTCTTTGATGCCTCCACATAAGGCTGGCCACAGAGACTGACCACTTGACTGATGCTATCGTCTTATGATACCTGCCGCACTCTCGGCAGTTTCCCACTGCCGTTGAGGCTTCGTTAACTCCGTGTGGAACGTTGCAGCTTGTGGCATTGAATACCGTTTGCACGTCAAACTGGGAATCAGGATTCATATCGTATGCAGATTAAATTTGCCTATTTTTGAGACCCCAGCTATGGGTGGTGTGACACTTCGTCATTGACAGAAGATATTGAAAATCGGTGTGAATGTCTTTGCGGTATTGGGTTTTATTCCGGGGAGATTTTCAAATATTCAATTTCTGGAGAAATCCAATTGTTTCAGGCGAACGGCTTGGTGATGACGCGATTGAAGACTGAAATCTGAATAACTTCGGATAATACGCGAACGAATATTGTGATTGAATATTAGTGATAAAAACTTGAGAGTATCCAAAAAGGAAAAGATAAAAATTCGGAATTGCAGATTTAAAAGCGAGGGAAATATTCATGTGTGATCATTTGGGATATTCCGAAACCAACGGTTAATTGACAAAATGTCTGGTAACAAATCACTGGTAGGAAAAAATGGAATTTTTGGGTTCATTACGGATTCTATGAAAATTCTGATAATAACATGACATGAAAATGACGTTCTATCAAGTTATTTAATTTTCGCTATTTTCGCAAAAAGTCAAGAATATATTAAGCTCAATTGTTCTGATTTTCTGAATTAATATAGAAAGTTGATAAGAAATTTTCCACCATCTAGCAGAAGAAAATTAAAGAATTGAAGTTATAATTGAAGATAAAAGATAAACCCTCGTTAAAAATTCGTTAGTATCAACGAAAATAGAGAATAAAAATCTGGCATTGAAAACTGTCAACAAACTTCTAAGGAGGCAATACAAATTTATACACACCTCTAAATAACTTCTACTGGGCAGTACGGTAACTATCCATAGAACATTAATTTTGACCCAACTCTTCCCTTTGTGCACGGAAATAAATTTTTTTTGCAATACTTTTTGAGTAATTTTGTCATGTAACATCGTAATTCGAAAAAGCAAAATATATAATTCCCTTAACAATAAAGAAACCAGCATATGGTTTATTTATCCTTCTTTTTGTTTTCAAATAAATGTTCTCATTTTTTCGTCCCGAACATATCAAATTTTACGACCGGACCACTAAAAGTTCACGCGATCTGAATGAAATAAGGAAAAGATTGAAGCCTTTAATGCTTTTATGACATCGCATTAAAAAAGAAATATGGAGCATACCAAACATCAGTTGACAATTGTATTTTCGGGTGAAAGCTGCATCAAAATTCAGACGATTCACTTAACATTTTGCGTTTTCCTACCCAGGTAGGAATGCGAAGGAAACAAGGTTGGATCAAGGATTGACAAATACTAGTCGAGCCTCGACATCCAAGGTTGAATCGAGCTTGAACGAAAACTGGAAAATTACTCTTTCGAAGCCTGCAGATTCCACTGTTGATCACGCCTCAAGTATCGAGCCTCGATTCAACCTTGGGTGTCATGATTGGATCAGTGCAGATCCTGATTCTTGCTGGACGAACAAAATCAAGATTTACTCATCTATTCAATAAAAAAAAGCATTTGAAACTGAAATTTGTCGTAGGAATTTTGAATTCTTTAGATCTAATTTGAATTGCAAATAAAGAGAAAATGGATTCTTCGTAATTGAACGTGAAGGCGAAGATTTTCCGCCTTGAATTATCAGTTTCCCTATCTAAAGGAGGATAGAAACCACTTGTTAAATAATTTCAACTTGATTAATCATGTATTGATTATGAAATGAAAATTTCATGGTCACATTTGTTGCGGACACTGGGTTACACGATGACTCGAAATGGTATACAAAATGTGACCCCTTGAGTTGACCAGACCGTGACTAATAAAAACAGGTAGTGACCGACAAGACGGTTTTGAGAAATAATTCTCGAGGTTGGGAACTGATTGTGTGGGATAAAACACTAAGGTGTACCATGGATGATCGTATGTATGTTGGAGTCAAACCAGAAGGGATGAGAAAGAATACCCTATATTCCCTTTTATTTTACAGAAAATTAATAGTCTATTTTCGATAGAGAAATAATACAAAGAAGATCCGTGATAAAACCGAGGAATAAGTGTGATATTTGGAAGTGAGAAAGAATAGTGTAAATTGTGTAATGTTATGACTGAAAAGAGGAGGGTACGATTACTCATATGCGTTGACTCTGGGTACCGATGCGTTGATCCCAAACTGGAAGCTCTCACTTCCTTGTGAGTTGAAGATGGTAGGGTGAGGAAGGCTGCCCTCGGGAGTGCTGGCTCGGGGTTAGGCGAAGTTACTAGGCGACTTTACTTGATTGGAGTCGATAGTTTGTGTCTCTGCCGTAATTGAACCTGGAGACCCTGATTAGCTAGCCAACTGAAAGGGTTCTGCGAACGAGGCTCAGCGTTGACCCGGCTGGATGCTTACGCTGATAAAGTTGGAGACGAGTGACTGGTCGACTCCACAACCTTTGACACCGGCTGAACTTGATGATTGCAGACTGTGTTGTAGGGCTGAGCTGTCTCGGGGCTTTCAGACGGACGATTGGTTGACTCCGCAACCTTTAGACCGGCAGAAGTTGATGACTGAGGAGACTTAAGGACTGAGTCTGGAGACGAGTAACCACGACTGGAGTTGACGCTTGTGGACTGTTTTCAAGAACTGAGCTTTCAGGTGGGTGGTTGGTCGACTCCGCGACCTTTAGACCGTGCTGAACTTGATGGCTCCTGAAGACTGGCGACTAACTCGGAAATCACAGACCACTGGATGATGACACTGGAGACTTGCCTGAGTCTGGGAACTGAGATTCGATGGGCGTTGGCACTTGTACGGGGCGACTTCGGCAACCACTGAAGATAACACTGTTGACTGAAGATCCAAACTGAGGACGAGAAGCCGAAATCATCCCTTTTTATATGATGTTCCCCTCCTCGTTAATTTGCAACTAGGTCGCCTTATACACGGTGTTTATAGGAAAAACCTCCGTTGCTAGGTGGTCTCTATGGCTGATTTGAATCATTCCATCTAAGGTAAGTCGCTTTTCGGCAACTCAAAAGGGGGCGAATGCGTTATCCTTATCCACGGTGTGTATAGGAAAAACCACCATTGCCAGGCGGTTTTTAAGGGGAACTAGGGCACATTTTATGACTTTTCTAGGAACTCCCGTGTTCTTTTCGACATGAACACGTGAAGTCATAAACATGACAGTTCTACTGTCAAGCCAAAGGTTCTCGGTCGTAAATTTTAGCGTAGTATCCAAAATGGATTCTGTGGTTTCAAGTGGGAGAACTTAGATGGGGAAGGAATCCCCACTTGTTAATGGGACACCTGTCTCTCCGCCTTCCTTTTTTGGTTTTATCCAATCCCACTGTGTGGATCTCTATTGATTTTCCAAATAACCAACGGCAGGTAGCTACATGTCCTTTGAGTAGTCGAATTTTGATGGAGGTGGGGTGGCTTTTCCTTATTACGCATATCGCCCCTATCCCCGTTAACTTTTTACTCCATCTATGTCCGAATCCCACGATTAGTCACGCCTACCAGCTGCGCATTGTTCTAATTCCAAAGATCAAGGTGTATCTTTTCCGTCTACGATGGAGCAGGGGGGGTTATGCTCTCAATCTACGGTGGAGGTTTTGCTCCCTTACCTACGCATTATACGAATATTTCGCGGACTCGTTGGAATTGAACACTAATTATTTTCTGCATTTTTTATAGTAAAAATCTTGTTTAACTGCGTTGCCCGCAACACATTCATGAGAAATTTTTGAAAAAAATGAATAGGTATCTTTTTCATCTCGTTCAATGAATCAAGTTTGAAACATGATAGGATGAGCTCGATGGAACAATACTCATGATATTTGAATCAGTCATTGATTAGACGATGAGACCAAGCCTTGTTCTATCGTCGATATCCCAGTCTCAAGCAGCTACTCTGTTCCACCCTTAAACCAAGGCTTGATTAGATACTGACGGCCCACGCTTGAATCACTATACAGTTCAACAATGGAAAAAAGCTTGATTCAAGATTGGATTATCCAGCCTTGATGTCATGTCTTGTTCCAGCCTTGTCTCCCTCGTCAGGGTGGACTTTTCTTACCTGGGTAGAAGGTAATCTGTGTCATTTTATATAATTTGTTTTCCGTAAAAATTGGTCTGTCGATGGAGAGACACATTTGGTTTAGTAGTTAGCATGCTCGTCTCAAGAACTAAGCGTCTCGGAGTGCGAGGTTTCGAATCTCGGTGGTCGAAAGGTTTTTCATCGTCGGAAATAAAAACTCAGCCTGTGGAGTTTCTAGTTATAAGTCAGCTAGCTAAAATCCGGGTACGAAATTAGGCTGGGGTACCGCGTAGATACGCGGACGGGGAGTGTAATAGACCAAAAGGTCATACCTCTCGCATCACCCGTTTATTTATTTTAGGATGTTGATAGCGAAAAAAAATTAAAAATAATAGTTGTAAACTTTTCTATCCAATACAGTTCTCTTCTAAAATGTCGATATACCAGCTTATGAGAGGTATTTACTCCATATGTATGTACGATCCCACAAGCCCATCTCCACAGGTGGAACCAACACGAAAAAAAATACTTCCTCTCCAAATCTCAAGTAAAATAACCCCCCCCCCTCACCAATAGGTATTGTAGCATTCCTCACTGCATCAAGTCGGATAATCCCTGGTGAGTGGTAATCCAGGCCAAAGAAATGTCTATGGCTCGACTCTACTCGCCTCAGAAGCACAAGATTTCTGCTCTTGATCATGGATTCGCCGGCTCAGAAGCGGATTACTCGGAGATTCTCAGAGATACAGCGGGTACACCCAGTAATGCATCACGTGCCGTGAACATTTAGGTTGAGAGTTACAGTTGATATTCACCGGCTTTGCCAGATGAAATGCATCGAAAGGTCACCGTCGAGTGATTCTTCAGCCGCATTCATGGGATATGGTTCAATATGTTTTAATTGACATTTCTACATCACGAGCTGTTGACATTCGTCACGAGCTGTCGACCCAATTTCAATTGACCGAGCTATGCTATCTGTTGGAGGGCTCTCTTTATCCAATTCCAATAATTATGTATGCATATCGAGCCTCTTTGTTCATCTGTCTTATTCAGTATTCATAGAGAACGCGAAGAGTTTTAATATTTCATTCCTCTTAATCCGCCACTCTCCTATACTGATTAATTAAAATTTTATTCTTTCGCTTGTACCGAGCACATGAATTTTCATTGAGTTCATTAAACACGACTTATAAACTATTGATGGAACATCGGATCATGTTCTAGTTGTGAGTAATAAGTTGGGATCGGAGCTGGAAATGAACTTTATTTTATGAATTCGATATTACTCTTTGCGAGTGTCCTTCTTCTATGAGAACCTGTGACGGGCATTAACGTTTAGCTAATCTTTGATGTTGGGGATTTATTTATTCATTACAAAAGAAATTGCATACATTGTCGTTGCGGGTAACTTTGATTGATAATTAAGAAAATGACTTGAAAAAAAATTCAGGATCAATTTTGCGTTGTGAGTTTTGCAAAACCAAACACCAGTTATGGCTGCGAATCCGCCCTATCGATCACTTATCCAAATGCTATTTCGTTGAAGAACAGAACGTAAATATCCTCTTCCCCCTAACTTCCTCAAAATTATTTCCACCGGTTCTCATTTTGAATGAAGAAAACTTTCCATGGGTTCTCATTTTGAATAAAGAAAACTTCACCAACTTTTGAAGACGTGATCGCCCGCAGCACTCTCGAGGAATGAGATACAGTGAATTGTTCAGATGGAGATTTCCAATCGTTATTTATGTTTTTCCCCGTTGGAAGCAAGTTGAGATTGAAAATAACGCGGCATGCTCAGCCCCGGGATACAATCGATGAAATCTGAGGTAGCGCTTGAGAAGAAATTTTATTTACGGTCTTAGAAATTTCTTGAAAATTGAACAATGACTGCATTAAAATTTACATTATTATATATTTAAATGCCATTTAATACCAAATGGTTGGTAGACAGGTTAGATCAAATTTTTATTGTTTTTTCCGCAAACTGAAGCAAAAATTGATTTATTTTCCTTCTATCTTGTGGCAAATTGCATTTACAGAGTCGGAATCCGGATGGTTTAAATTAATTAATCGTATCAAGCAATAAAAATTTATTACTTCATTTATGCTCGGGTAGATATATAATACCTTCCGCACATTGTCTCTTCGGAAGGTAAAAAAAAGAGCGTTTATTCAAAATTAGAACATCTTTTTCTCCAAACTCATAGAGTAATTGTCTACCGATGCATCTCATAACCACATAACGTGAGGCAGGATAATCTAACGCACTAGAAAAGCCAAATATTTTTCGTGAAAAAAACGATTTGGGTATTGTGAATTCATTGTATTGAGGATTTCATTGCTTTACAATCCCACAAGCCGATTATCCTCCATCCAATATTGAGTTTTCGGGATGCAAAAAAAACGAGAGGAATTGAAAAATATCTATTTTCCTCTTATGGACGGAGTGGGATATCCAAAAAATTGCGAGCACATTTCAAAATACACTGAAAGAATGTCTACATCGGACAAATTAATTTTTTTGCCAACAGAAAACATTATTGAACGAATTTTTGAAGTTGGGAGATGCCCGGCCATTTCACGAATGTCCGAAATGTTGATACCTTAGCCTTGTTAATAATTATTTATAATTATAGCCTACCCTTGACGCAGCCATTGTTTCCGGTGAGTTCAGGGGCAAGAATTGGTCTAGAATTTTTAATTTCGTCCTTCAAAACTCATGTAAATTTTGAAATTCTATTATTGAATGTCTAAAATTGTTGGATGCTATTTTTATTTCTTAGCGAGAAAAACCTCCTTCTGAAATTGGAGCATCGCAACAATAGAAGAACAAGTGCAGACGTGCGTAAGTACAAACCCTTCTTCGTCATTAAAAAAAATGCGAAAGATGACGTTAAAAAAAACCCAACGCGTCTGCGAAACACACAGAATAGTCAATATTTGTACGCCGGGAGGTGACTGCAAGGGTGCACTTCTCTCCCTGAGAAAAAAAAATAGACGCGAACGAGAAGATACGTGCCTGACTACAGTCACCACTTCTGAGCGCAGGAAACCGCAAGCTAGGGGTGCAGTTGAGGGTTGAGCTTTCGAGGGCCCTCTTTACCGTACCAGAGGGGCTTGCTACTTCCTAAGACTTCACATGTATATTCCATTCTATTTCGCTGAAATTTAGGTTTCAATGGGACCGGTGAAGCCACATCATTATTGAATACTATTAGAGAGAAGACAAAAGGTAACTCCGAGGAGGAGCTGACGGAGTTAGCTTGTCAGCATAATTTGACTCGATGTTATTTGCTGTTAAAAAGGAGATGTTTCGTCGTAACAGCGACATTAATCAGACGGTTATCCCGTTAAATTGGAGTGATGTTAGAGAAAAAAAAAACATTTATGTTGATGCAATGGATGCTTTACGCGCCATTATTCAAAATAACGCGGTGGGGCCATTTCCGGGAGGGGAATGGAGCTCATCCCTCGGTCGATGAGAGCATTCTTGTTATCAGTCCTTATCCCCCATTATCCCTGCACACTGCCAACTAGGATCTTACTTAAAGACAGTAATGGGGATGGGTGGAGGAGGAGGGCAGGTGGGGTTGTACAACCCTTGAACATTGTGGCTAAGTTATAATGAATGTTTAATGTGGGAGAGTCTTGACACTGTGTGTATTCTAGGAAACTCGACGCTCAGCGCGGCCGGGGCTCTTAGTGTGTAGATCTCTGCAAGTTACAGATGTTCAGGTGATTTTAGACGGTGTAATTAGATTGAAAAAATATGAATTTTGACGAGCAATGGAAGTCTGTGTAGAACGCAAACTGGAGAATTTATAAAACGAATATGATATGAGGATCTCGTGATTTCGAAACATAATTCATGCCTTTAAAATTGTAAATTACGAGATCAATTAAGTAATTGCAGAGAACAATAACATAAATTATAACATTTTTTCGATATTTAACAGTTTTTTAATCCTGTAATTTATGATATCTCAATATCATATTTTTCTAGTTTTAACAAATTATTATTTTAAAACGTAAATTACTGCATCATTTATGTAATTTACGCATTAAAAATGCTGCGTAAATTACAAGAACTTTCATTTTGTTAATAAAAGAAAAATGTGTCGTGTGACTTAGTTTCTTAACATTATCTCAGAATCTAAGAGACAGCCTATTTCTGTTCAGGACCTTTTTGTAGACTTTAAGGGTTTTTATAAAAAAGGTATTCACATAAATTTTGATATGACAAAATTTTGAGCTCTGAAAAAGAAAATTAAAAAATTTCAATTATGACAGTTACTTTTTCAAAAATATTTCTAATTTAAATAAAGATAATATAGTTCAATCTGTAATTAGAAGGCTCACGCTGGACTCACTCGGCCACTCGCATTCGCACTCGTCCCTCGTCAGATTGTTAGGGTGGGGATAATTTCAGAAGTCCAGTCAATCATACCCATAATTCAATTAAGTACAATATCGTGAGGTATATGTATATAAATTCTACAGTTGGGAAAGATACAGAGAAAAAAATCACCAGAATTTTTCATCAAATACTTTTAGAACTTAACAAAGAAGTGGTGAGAGCTCCCTTTAAATCCTATCACTTCGCGACTGCATTCATTCCCCCTAATGCAAAATTTCGGTAACCGAGAACTCCTCAGACATTTATCAACCAACTTTACAAAATACAAGCACACAAGACCCATTCCAGGGAGGTCCTTGTCCCATGCAAATTCGATTCCACAAGTTCGATGTACAAACGGGAACAACAGCGGGCGGGGGGTGGGCCGGCTCTTCTCCAGCGTCCGGTGGATTTTCGTTTTGGATAACTGGGTAGCTATGGCTATACGTCATCTTTAGTACACGGATATACAAAACCACATGCATCTACATCCATATACACATTTATATATCCATTCTCGTGGATATGTACGAGTGGTGAATGTGAATTTGCGAAACTACTTGAAATTCACTTGGCACAATTCAGGCGGGGAGGGGGCAGGGCGTGTGTGCGGGGTGAAATTGAAAACTCGATTTTCCTTCACGACTCGGATTCCAGGAGATAAGACGAGAACTAAATCATTCGGATGAGGATTTCAATGAGGTCAGCGATTTGGGAGGAGAAAGACGTGTTTATCGAGTTCAACGCTCTCCCCTGAGAGAAAAAAATACTTTTGACATGGAAAATTTACTTGAACACGTAAAAACACAATTTTCTCAACATAATTTTTTATGAAACGAATTCTTGTTTTCTTTTTTTTTTAATTATCGAACTGAGTTTTTTGCGGCGGAGGGAGCATCGCCCTTATAATTAAAAAAAAAATCGCCAAGAAACCATTTCATCCCGGTCAACAAATATTAGACCAAACTAACAATTTTTCTCCAGTAATCTCAGAAAAAACGTTAGAACTTGTTGCAAAAACACAGCAGTAATCGTTGTGCACTTCTCACCGAGGAAATACTTTCCCGGAATTTTCAGTTTTGTTGTTCTCCGGATGCAATTACCAACCGTTAATGGGCGAAAATTGGGTGTGGAAAATTTGAAAAATTTGTGGTGACACGAACGGACTCTTGCGATCGCTCGAGTTGTTACGAAACTACGGGAGATTGTAGATAAACTAAACCCATTTTGTCTTGTTAGGGTGAAATTATTCGTGCTTACCCATTGAAAAACCCTCGTCATTGTGCAATTACCTAGTGGAATGTAAAAATTCTGGAGTTAATAGAATGCGAGTGGAGACAGGAAGGGGACATTAACGGCAAATGAAAGGCAAATGACAAACAACCGGTGTGAAGAGGAAATCCCGTCATCCAATCTCGCGTGACAGAAATTCAAGAAACGAGGGCTAAGGGCTCATCGGCGTTCGTTTGAGGCCGATACAGTGTTCATGTTAGTTTACAGAGATCGTTGGCGTACTCGTAAATCCCACTGGCATCACCTACGAATCATTTCCATATAGATTCCATCGTGACCTCGCAAAAGTCAACCGGCGAACTCTAGTCATGATTTATCTGTACGACTGTTGCCACCTGTATGTGTCAAGGGATATTTATGACGTTTGGATCATTGCATGGAACATGGATTTTTTTATGTTCGTTGAAAGTCATTAGAATTTATTGGGGTCGGGAGAATCAAAGGCTCTTGATGAAGAGCCTAACAATTCCACATTGCTAGGCAATTACTTCGAATAGTTCAAAATGGAAATATGGCAGTGTTTGACAAGCACTCAGTTACAAATTGCCAGGTATTTTCATATAGAATCACTGAATTAGTGAATTCATGAGAAAATTAAATAGGCATCGGTTGTCGGATTCGAAAATACAAATCAACATTTAGCAATTTTTTATGCTTCGACAGATAGACGGGACCTTCTCCTCACCTTCCTTTCGAAGGTATAAAATTGTAAAATTTATATGAATTCGATAATATTCAATCCAACATGTGGGAAAATTCTGCAAATCTTACAGGCACTAAGTATGACCCATCGTCATAAACTGATATGAACTTCACAAAGGTCAGAATATGACCCGGTTACCTCTTCAAATTATTCACCAAATATAATCCGACTCAACTTTATTATTGATTTTTCATTTGACTTGGTTACGGTACTAACTGATAAATTAATTCAGTTTCACACCATTCGTTGGAGATGCTATACATGTATACATTACCCTAAATTAAATTCACCAGATATCATAGTAAAAATGAACGTCAACATGATATAATTGGTTTCTTAATTAAATGCACTTTCAAATTATTTGGTTAATGCAAAATCAGTTGAATTTCGGCCGAAATCCGAGAATGTCGGAGCTCCTCTGGTATTACTACAAGAAATATCTGACAAACTGTTTTGAAATTCATATAATAACTTTAATTAATCAGTTGTCACATTGAAAAACATAACTTAACAATGAAATACTGAAATCCCCCCGTGAAATATCATCAGAATCTACCTCATTGTTCCAAACTACTCAGCCCCACCCTCCTATAAACTCCAGCTTACACCGGTCGGATTCAACACGGGCCGTCCTCACTATGTAAATTCGAAAAGCACACATCATGCACCTACATCTCCAGTACTTTCAATGAACCTTGAATTCCCTATACTGTGGAGCGTATCAAGTCAGCACTGATTATGACACGGGCGGCGGAAAATGCCGGTCAATGAAGGCATGATGAGCGGTCTGCAGTGAAACATCCAACATATCGAGATATTCGACGAAAATTAATCCTTAAGTTTTAAGAAAAAAAAAATGTCATTTTTCAATTGTTCCTTCTTCACACCTTGGTCAAAAGTATGAACTTTCTACTTCGATTTTGAAGCAGAATTTATGTCTTTATGTTCCTAGGACTCAGTCAATTGCGACTGGTCGACTGCCATAACTGCCCGATAAGTAAATTTATCCGCCTACTTTGATAAGTGAACCACAGACAGTGTGTAGCACTGTTCGGCAGCAATCTGCGGCACTACCGCCTCTGGTTACTTATCCTGCTAGGCGAGGAAATTCACTCATCTGGCAGTACGACAACCGATGACTGGCAATTAATTGATTCCTGGCAACGTAAAATCGTATATGACCCTCGGACAATAGTACCCGACTAGAAATTTCATTCGACAAAGAGTTCGGCACGCATCCGGTATGCCGAATGTAATGTTCGGCGCTAACACGATTAACCACATTCGGCGCGGGTAAGGCGCGTTACGCACATCCCGCGTTTGGGCCGGATGATACGGACCAAACGTTCGCCGGATGATATTGCATTAATTATTAAATTGTTAATGGGAAATTCAGAAGCAATATTGAATTTGGCAGGAAATAAATAAATTGTGGTCCCTGACCCAAAGGTTCAACACTACGAAAAAAAATATATATATACCCAAATCAGTACTTGAACCTAGAATCTCTCGATCTATAATCTTGTACCTTATGCACTCGCCCACCGTCTCATTCTTGAAAACCATTATCGGTTTTGCGTATATCAGTAGTACTCGCAAAAACTGATACTATTGAAATGACTATCATTAATTAATAAGTAGAATTTTCCCCCTAATCATTCCACTCTCCATCCAACTCTCCCTCTTCTTTACCCTTCCATTGCAATTTTTGTTCCGCAACGAAAATTTCTCCAAGTCCTTTACGGCATGCCTAATCTGAACCTTATCAGGGCCGAATTGGATTTGCCGTACTACACTTAGATGAATCCTGGAGTAAAAAAAACAGTTTATGCAATTTTTATGAATAGTTTAATCTACTTGTATATTTTTTGAAAGATTAAAAAGATAGCTCATCCGGCATGCCTTATAAAAAACGAGACTCGCGCCATATTCGGCTTACTGAATGGGCTATAGCCTTATCCGGTGCTAATGCGGCCGTGATAAGGCATACCGTATTCGGCATGCCCAACGAAATTTCTAGTAGGGTAGCACATAATTCTCCGTAGGAGATTAGATGCACAATTTTAAGCCTCGGCTGAAAATCGTGAATTTAACCGCAAACTCGGACTTATGCGCCACTGATCGCCCTCGGTATATAATGTACTATTTTTTGGGCCTAGAGAGAGTGTTAGAATGGCACGAGCCAAAAAACACCATAACCCACAAGCTTCATACAATATTTTATGTCATTGTGCTCGTAATTCGCAATTCAACCGAGCGAAGCGAGTTTTTCTCATTGATTTCAAATCCCGCAATGGAAATGACATCTCAGGGTCAACTGGTATGACTCGTAAAAACTAATACTACTTTTCTCTACTAAAAGTGCTACGCAGTCTCATATTACCACGAAAAGAAAATTCCATGATCACAATTGAATCGTATTCTCCACAATACAGAACAATATTCCAGTGTTTCTGGTATGAAATAGCAGACTTCCATTCCATAATTGGGATCCTCCACTGTTTCTTATACGACATGCATAGACTCGTTCCGTCTCCCCGCCCACAGACATAATCTTTGAGGTTGGGGAGAGTTTTGCGATAAAATTCCCTATGGCGAACTACGCTCCGAGAGAAGTCTTCTTCTGTTGCTTGTTAACCCGTTTCCTTTGTTCCATCTCATTTTCTTCTTATTCATTCAATATCGCACCTGCGGCGTAAGCAGGGATGAATTTACTTTGAAAATTATCGTCTAGAGTGGATGATGTGCCACTACAATCCCATTTCGATTCATAATTCTCGCTCATTTCTGGCTTTTCGCCCTTTCGTCTATGCTTCCTTTGGATGATTTGAAATTTTGTTATTTTTGGTTAAAGACGTTGCAGAAATTGCCTAAAATAGTAGACGAAGTCCTCGCAACGTCAGCCAATAAGCAACATTTACGTCGTTTTAACTTGAAAAAAATAGAGAAAAAACGGAATTTTTCAATGAATGCAATTTCTCAAGAAATGTGACCGGATTCAACTGGCTATTGGTAAGTTTTCAAGACCATCTTGGAGTCTACGGCACTGTACAATGAGCATAATTTGTCAGTAGTAAGGACAAAAGAAATTATATTCTTTTTATAATGTATAAAGAATTATGTGATGGTTGGAAGGCAATGGGTGGATCAATAATTGGGTATAAAAGGCAGGACTGAGGGAGAGTCCCAGTAATTGAGGGTTTTTAATACCATATTCAAATCTCTTTTATCGATATACGATAAATTATTTAGAGATGTGGTGGCGCCACAGCCTCCTCTTCCTCAACTGAAAAAAAAGCCAATACACAAAAAAAAACCCGACTAGAAATTCAGGCACAGATCATATTCGGCCGTGGTACGGTTGTCTGGTTCCGGACATCATGGCGATGTTTGTAAACTTTGTACGCCCCTGGTAAAGACTGTGACGCATTGGGGACATCTGGCCCGTACAAAGGTGACGTGGTCAGGCCGTTAGCCGGGCAGCTTGCTCAGGTACTTAATCTGGTAGCTTGGTCAGGTTACTCACCAAGTATTTTTAGTGCCACAAAGTTTGAAAATTATTTGTCATGCCATCGGGCCTGCAAAAGCCCGTTTTCGTTTCGTTACGCGCCACGAAATTGACGTTTCCCAGGTCCTACATCACAAAAAATAATATCCAGCTTCGCCATGGAAAACATATCACTCTCCCCCACGTACTTGCCATCCTCGCCTTCAGCTCGGAAGGCAATTTTGCAATCAAGCTGCGGGCATAAAATGTACTATATTTTCAACGAAACACTGCACTTTCAACTGCACTTAAATACCAACGTTTTCCTAAACGTTGCCTAAATAACCTATAAGTCCTAATAAGTCTGGTCTATAGCAGGGCTCGGTAAAGAAACTCTATCCACACCTGATATTAAATTTTTGTACATCAGGACTGTCAGATTGATCTGAGAATTTCATGCGTGTCAAACTTCTGGCGCATAGCCTTATTCGATCCTGATAAATTTGAGCCACGGCAGGTTTGGACAAAGCCGACGTATTCCCAGTCGATGTGAGATTTTTCGACATCAGGGAGTGATGTCAAAAAAATTTTGACATCAGGTAATGAAAAAAAAATTAGACTTTTTTTTATGCGTATCAAGTTTCCGGATACTAGCTTTACGCGGCCCTGATAAATTAAAACCATGGCAAGCCTGATCAAGATTACTATACTTATGTCGGAACCGGCCCATATATGACAACAAGATGACAACATAAAATTCCTTGAAGGGAAAATAAGAAAAAGCAAAGCAATTTTTATGGAACTGACAAAAAAAAATATCTCCATCTCATATTTTTAAGGCATCCCAGGTGCGGGAATCCAAGCTTGAATAATGGGTTCAAGCTTGTTTCAATCTAGGATACCAATCCTTGGGACTCCTAGCTTGGACCAAGGTTCAACCGGTGGTCATAACTAGGTAAAACCAAGCTTTGACATCCTGGGGATCAAAGCTTGCACTAAGAGGCTTGGACCAAGCTTGAACCTGTGGTGATACCTAGGTAAAACCAAGCTTGCTCATATCCTAGGAATCAAAGCTACGATACCGATCTAGTTCCAATCATGGTCCAAGCTTGGTCACCCAAGCTTGCACTCAGAAACTTCAACCAAGCTTGAACCAATGGTCAATTCCCACCTGGGATATTCAATAGAACATTTTTCTGTCTTATCAATTTTTATTCCTCCAATTATAGACACAAATTTGAGCGCTTTCTAGTTTTTTGTATCAGCCCTTTGGCTATAAATAGTTAGTACATAGTATTCTGAAGAATAAAAATTACGGTCTTAACAAAAGTGTTCAAATCAGAGGTTAGGAGAAAGATTTTGAGAAGAGCAGAAAGATTCAGACAGTAGGAATAGAACCAAGGAATGCGGAACAGGATCAGTAGGGGACAGTTGACTTCAGAGCTTAAAATTTCACGAAACAAGGAGCGCTAAGTGCAGTTAACGCTCCTAAGACCGTTAAATCGCGGCCCGGAGGGAGCTGTTTCTCATTACCAACTCTACGGCTGCTGGTCACCGCCTATTGACCGCAAAACAGGCCGATAGGTAGCGGTTAGCGGGACTCTGTGATGAGATAGTAAATTATCATCATGTGACATCCAATAGTGTGTGTCGCTGGGGGCGAAAACCGCGATTTAACCGAGCAGACCTCGAAATATCTGAACGTACAACTTTTTTTTATTAATACTCTTACTCACTTCAATATCGCTGATGTCGACCCCAACCTCCAATTAATACATGCCAGTCCCGGAATTCCCGATGAATTGATAATCCAATACGGAAAGATGACAAAAATACCAACGTAATTAAACCATAACATGGACGATGCCAGGATCAATACGAAAATTGTGGTCTGAAATCCCTTATGTCCTTAGGAATTCACAACGCGGCAAGCTACCGGTGAGGGAAGGGGGAGGGGAGATGTACGATAGAAGATGGCGTACATATAAATCGAGCAACTTGAGTCAGTATAATGGACTATCGATTCCTCGAGGGCTAGTGTCGTGCTCCATACAAGCGTTGGGGCGTTTATTTACTGGAAAATTAACCGTAAGTCAATGCCCGTCGTGAGAGACGCTGGATTAGGAAGAATCGCTCCACTGATGGCGTTTCTCGGGAAAATGTCACGATTTCTCTTCTTCACTGTTTCATTCTCGGGTTTATTCAACTCTCGCTGCCCGGTAGATTTTTTCCATTAATTTTGTTTTTTGTAAAAATAAATTCGCAGCGTTGTTCGCAAATCTTATCGACTTTGCATTATTAGTTTCTTTTTTGAACTGATAGAACCGAATGGGAATTTGGCAAAAAATTGATTTTCACGGGGAAAGAAAAACTAACGGGAAAAGTCTATTTCTGGTCAATTATTTGATAAGAATTAATGGAAGTTGCGGAAATTTTAATTAATAAATTCTGGAATTAGTAATAGATTGGATTTAAAAAAATTCAAATGGCATTAAATTCTCGTTGAAATTATAAATTTCCAGATAATAATTATATGATCGATTTAAACCACGAAACTTTTCAAAGTGGAACTCTATAATGGAGTAGCTCTGAGGAAATATTTGCCAAAATGAAATAAAAATACTCATTCTATTTCTTTTAAAAATATTACATGTCCCCTGAATCATTTCCGTTGGGATGCATATTTCAATTCTAGAGGGATTTCATGGTAAATGTGAATGCCATTGAATGGGAAAAATAATGTTGTGATCATGCAGCCAAAGCAAGCTCCTCCTTCGTGTACCAACATCAGAAAATAAGTAATCTGGGGGAGTACACTCCAAAAGAGATGGAGATGAACCGCTCGATACTTGTTACTCGAATAAGGAGAAATCGATAGTCAATGGCTTGTAGTCTTTTTATTCCATCGGTACTCACTGCCACTGGGCATTTCACGGGAAATTCGGTCGTGACAGCGTGATTACATCACGGAGGATTGATAAATTTTGGAATATTCCTACTCGACATTGCAGATGAGCTCAAAATGATGATAAAATTCAATCCGTTGGATGGAATATCTGATATTTTTTGCGTTACAATGGACCATCAAGTTTATTGAATGGAGAAATTGTTTTTTTATCGCCAGGACTGATAGGGATTTTGAAAGCCATTGCAAATCGATAAAACTATTTTTCAGATAAAATTGGTTTTTCTTCTCGAATTTTCAGATTTCTCAAGTTAATTATAATAGCTTCTGATGCTAAGAAACTATATTATTTGGAACTTAGATACACTTTTAATTTTTTTTTGTAATTTCAGAATATATGACATTGATCATAAATTCTTGAATCGATTTTTTAAATGGTAAAATTTATTTAAATCTACATTTTATCATCTTATCACTGCTAGAAAAGCATCGGATATAAAAATACTCAATTTTCAGTTATAATACCACGAGAGGTTCGAAAATTATCGAAAATTCGTTGAAAGGTTTTTCCAAAATCTCGAGAGGTGTACGTTTCGTGCGTTAAAAAGTGCAGTGTGCGCTTCGCTTTTACACCATTTAGCCATTCAAGTTTTCTTTTTAATGCAAAAATTAAGTCTCAATCAAATCTCTTCATATTTGATAGCAACTTATTTCACACAACCTCTTATGGAGACTGAATGGACATATTGAAAAGGAACTCAAACCGATTTTCAGTTGATGTTTGGTCCCAACTTCACGATGTTGAATTTCCAAATCCAATTTCCAATAGTTCTACTGAAATCCTTAGTATTATATCAATTGTTCTGGCTAATGGCACGATATTATTGGCTGAAATTTGGTATGTATGAATAATCAGTCAAATTTAAACTTTCATCATTCTCTTTGAGAAATTATCTTCAGTGTCATTGTCCTAAAAATTCCAAAAAAACTTTCACCTTATGTTTTACATTATTATTAATTCTGAGGAGTTAATAAGTCTGATCTTCCGGTTTTTATAGATTTTTAGAGAAAATATTGAATTTTTGGGGACAAAATTCGTTGAAATTTCCGGAAAATTTGAATACGATAAAATTTTTAACAGATAAATTATAATACTGACTGCTCTCAAATGTCAAGTTCGTTTTAGGTAAGGAAAAATTTCATAATTCAATTGCACACAACGTAATGGTACCATCACACGGGAGTGTGAACGTACCACTGACTGAAAACAAAATAAACCGTTGGCATTAATCGAATTCATCAGGAAAATCGTGGGAGACACGGCACTCCCACCCGTGGAGTTTGAATAATTTTCAAACATTGGCCAACTGTAGCGGCCGTGACCATTTCACTGTAGAGAGTTTATATATGTATATAGAGAGAGATTCGGAAACTCGAAACTGTACCGGGGGAGATGAGCAAACTAGCCAGACCCCTCGAAAAAGGGACGGGCAGGGCGAGAGGGGGGCTTGATTGTCAGTGACGAATCGAATTAAATGGCAGAAAAGGGCGGGGTAGCGGGAATTCATTGGAGCCACGAGTCGATTAGCTCGAATCAAGTTTTCCGACTGCAAGAGCCTCGCTCGGAGAGATAGTTAGTGAAGTAAATCTGTCAGGTAAAACTTTGGTCAAAGGGAAAATTTACATTTTTTTTTCCCTCCTTTTTATAGATAATTTTTATTGAATTCCTTGGGAAATTAGTGTCAGTGGGAACTGGAAAATCAATTATCATTAAATTTGTTGCGAAGGTTTAAAGAAATTTCAACTTAGTTTTTTTTCGATGAAGTTTGGAATAGCAGAATTTTTCTTTCTACATTGGATTTTCTGATTTGAAAATTACATTCAAGCTCAGACAGTTTTTATTTTCTCACCATTGTAAACAATTAATTCCCGGGACTTTTCGTAAATGACTACTGCACAGAAATTTCCAAGATCTTCATAATTAAATTCATAATGAAATTTATAATTTTCTGAACCACTCAATAGAAACTCTCAATTTGTGATCAATTGAAAATCTGGAAAATCCGAGTTCATGAATTTTCAATTAATTAAGAATCCACGTAACTTGTTAAACTTTTGTTTCCCCAGTCCTGGAATTTTTAAAGTTCCTCCAATATTTACTATACAACGAGATTTCATGAAATAATTAATGTCTCCCTCCACAAAACTTCACCATCTGTACTCCTTCCCCCAATTGCACGCGTACCACCTCCCCCGAATTGGCAAGAAATTTAATTTAAAAAAATCCCCAATCACTCGAACCCCTCAATGCAAACTCCTAAACTGTTCCCAAAACTTCAATCTCTAGCCACCCGTGTAATCAATTACTTCCACAATCAAAAACATCTGACAAGAATAAAAAAAGGGTCATAAAAATTCCGTCAAACCGTCCATCGCTAATCGCATTGGCGGACTCCCATTGCCGCTATGAACAAAAAAACTAATGAAATAGAAATCCACATGTGACTGAAATAGAGTAACTTGTCGATTCCCGTGACATCTACGTCCGATAGCTGAGAAAAAATGTGCAAGTCACGTTTCCTTTTTTTTCTCCCTCGCACCATTTTATTTTTTCATCTGTCAATACGTCGAGTACGGTCCACTAATACTTCCGATCAGGTGGGAAATGCAGCGGCGAGCTAATTGATTCCTACTAATTGATTCTTCACGATGAAGCTAATGGAGTGAAGAAAAAAAAACCAGACAAATGTGGACGAAAAGATGAGATGGAAGTAACGAAATTGTAATAATTACTGTGTACATTTGCGCTCACATACGCTGTTATCCAACCAGCTCATAATGGAGGAATACTCCTGGTTCCATTTTTTTTCAATTGCCGTCCTTCACCATACTATATTATTCGCAAAGAGTTAATCCCAGTCTCAGTATATGGAGTCGTAGAATCCACTCTCAGCGATTTGAAATCGTGATTCTGTCTCTCTCCTCTTCCATGAGCTAGCAAAATGACTAGTAAGAGAGAACAAGAGAAAGAGAGAGGGCGCATCGTTTTGCAATGTAGATTGAAAAAGCAGTCCCATTATAAATAATTTAAATGCATTGCTTTTGGAAGAACACAAAAAGAAAGGGAGAAACAGAATAAAAGTACCAAGAAAATTTTACGCAGAAGCGAATGCATGAGTTGCCTGTACTTTATTTCATTTTTTGTTTAGTTTTTTTTTTTTTCAAGTGTAACTTCTTTGGCGGGGGGCGAACTGAAAAATCGTCACGAAAAGATGAAACATCTAAAATGCAACGGAAAGGACGTACACACTATCTGTCTCTTTCCCTCTCACTCTATTCAGGCATTGAGTTTTTGAATTTTAAGGCCAGAGGGATTCTGAAGTCAGCATAACTTTTTATGTCCTTGTGTACCCCCCCTTCACGCAATTTTCTATTTGTAATTATGGCCCCCACTCCTAAAAGCAAAGGACTCAGTTATGTTGACTTTAGTTGGGAGAGCACCGGATGCATAATTGGAAGGTCCCGGGTTCAAATCCCGGTCTGCACTATCGATTTTTTTCAGTAAAAATTCTTGTAAATTTTATGAGAATAATCCTATCCTACCTATTCCAAATCCCATTCAACAATATCCTCTGACGTCACAAGAATATGGAAGGCTATATAAATTTTCCGTCTTTGATGTTGTATAGTAGCTTCTCACCATAACCGTATTGTAAGGTTGAATTGATGAAGTATGCAACAGGTTACAATTTTAAGGGTGGATAAATAAAGAAATTAGTGGGACAACTTTCTGTGAAATTTTGAAGTGAAAATTCTTTAACCGAGTGAATTGAAAAATCGACTCGAAGAAACTGAATGAACGCTGGCATTACTATGGAAGTTTCTCTCGATTCACGTGCAGAATTGTTCTCGTGAAACGCGAGATTTGTAATCATGATTTACGTTTTTAAAATTGTAATTTACAATTTTTCAATTGCAAAATTAGCAGACTAACCACGTACTTTACGAAAAAAATCACGTCAATTATTGGATTTTCCCCGTATTTTACGTTATTCCAATCTCGTAATGTATGATTTGAAAAACGTAAATTGAAGTGTGTTTTCAAATCATGTGTTTCACATGAATTGTGAATTTTTGTGTAAATTTTGTTGAATGAATCAACAGAAGTTTCGCTTTCGTAGTGTAGCCGGGGCGCACTCAGTTTTTGTTTGTATTCTGTCCGTCTCACTTGACTTTTATTATGCAAAACTGGAGTCCAGAAGCGAGAATGCAATAGAGAGAAATATGACTGAACGGTATTTGAATTCTGTTTTCATTAATTAATAGAGTGCATTACGAGGATTATCGGGGATTATTCTGGTTATGGAGGCGATGTTAGAAGTGTCCATTAACGAAAATGGCATGAGAACGGAAGAATATTTCTTGTATGAGAACACAGTGAATATTATCTGGATCCGGGCACAAGAAATTTCGCTGCATTATGCGTTGATAACGGCTGAAAATGATGTGATTGTTCCATAAATTTCGAAGGCGATTATTTCGAAGCTTGTCAGTCGATTGGTGGTCAATGGTAGCCAGATGTCGTTAAGATTGAACTCATCAACGGGCCTTTTCTCTCGTCAAGTTCGATGAGTCATATGGTCATATGGTCTTCGGAAATTATTGTAGACTACCAGTCACCGCCAAATGTTTCTAATAAAGGTACTGAATGTGAAACGGCTTTCATTTACTAGAATAATGTCCATGTCCCACAATCTCAAAGCTTCTAATGCCCACAATTCCTGACATTCTACTCGAGATGAAAACTGTTGCCCCAAAATCATCCCAAAATATCAAAATTGACCTTGAGTGCCACACTCACTGAGACCACCATTTGGACAATCCCTGAATCCCCCGAACCTCTCAATCTCAGACTCACTCCTACCTCCCCCTTCGTTGCCGTCCTCTCCCATCGACTGATTCGCTCTCTCACCTTCTTTATATATATAAATTGGCTCTCTTTTTTTCTCTCTATCTACGGTAACTATCATGGATACAGAGGAACGTGCCACCGGGATTACACCTGCGGAGCCTAATCAGTCGGATTGCTTGCAATTTGCCGCTCTTATCTACCTCATCCCCTTCAACTCCCACCCGTTTACACTCTCCCCGATTCCTTCGAGTTTTCCCTTTTTTCCTTTTTTGCGCTCTTTCCCACCGCCTTTCTCTGCCTTTTACTATCGAATTGATCGTATCGCAGATACCTAGCTCTCAAGATTGAGTCTTCCTCGATGGAGTTACCTGAGCCGGGTCCCATGATTGAATGAGTCCATTAATTGATTGTCAATTAAGTTGATAAAAAACGTTAGGGTTGCACTTGTCATCGTCACTTGGTCACAAAGAAACACTTGATTATTTCCCATTCGTTAGCTATTCGGTGGAAAAAATTCACAATTCCCTACGCATGCAGATCAATCGTGATTCACTGTAAAAAGTATATCTCAAAAAGCAAAAATTATTCATAAAATTGATTGATAATTAACGATAATTAATAGTTACAATGCATGAGTTAAATTATTTTTACAGTGAATTATGTATTATGTGTTAGAATTGAAAAACACTCACCCTGATTATTACTGGCGAAATTTTGATCCTTACCTGGAACAAAATAAACTATTATAAATACCACAGGGTAAATAAACATGGGCTTTTGTTGT
This sequence comes from Psyttalia concolor, assembly GCA_030522845.1. Classification (NCBI taxonomy): domain Eukaryota; kingdom Metazoa; phylum Arthropoda; class Insecta; order Hymenoptera; family Braconidae; genus Psyttalia; species Psyttalia concolor. The sequence goes on from JAPYZM010001962.1 coordinate 23,357, forward strand.
AGGTGCTTTTACGTGATTTAATGGAACTTTTGTAATCCGCTTGGTGATTGTTTACCGGTAGAAGCTGAGTACAATTGTTTGCGGATAATGAAGAGTTTCCGCTTGGAGCACGTTTTCAGTTTGTGTCGCGTTTGCTTTTACATGTTTGTATTTATAGCCTTAATGGTGGACTTTCATGATGTGTGGAACATGACGTTGGTGAGTTTGGGATGAGGAATGCTTGACTGATCAATTGGTGGATTTGATGCTGCTGTTGAGCGAGAATGTTGACTTTAAAATTTATGAGAAAGGACAGAAGTCTTGTGTTGGTAGAAGCTGGTTCTTTAATATTTTGGGATGATCGTGACGAAGATATGATGGATGACCAAATGTAATATCAATGAGGAAGTTGTTGTTAAAGATATCTCAATTCGATATTCAGATGGTGAATCCAGAATAGAATATTTGGATCTAATCAGCTTTGGACAAGTTGGTTACATTTCCATTTGATTAATCGTATTCGTCTATCGTTCCAAACTCATCCTGACGGAAAAGGTGGATTTTTCTTTGATTGATTATAAATTTAACAGAGCAAAGAGAACTTTAGAAGGGAGCCTCTAGGGTTGAAAGTTTCTGTTTTAATATTTTAGGCTCAGTCTTTAAATTAACATGCGTCAAATGAAGGAGAGATGAACGATTAGAGACCATTCAATCAAGTTCTCACGGATGACCGGAAGAATTCTCATCTCGTGGGCTTCAAAGGCCCTAGAACCATCATCAAAGTAGAACCTGAATTATATTTCTGCTTTACATACCGCCAAAATTCCAAAATATGAAAACGGTTTTTGTCCAATCCAAAAATTATTAGCAATGGTGGTCTTCACGTTGAGTTGCAAGTAGATGATAGAGTAAACAACGAAAAGTGAGTTTAGTATCGAGATGAACTTTTCATCTCCAACCTCGGCCTATTTTAGTACTCCTCCAACTCACTCGAGATACCCAAGACTACTTCAGTCTCCTCGGGCTTATTTTTTCAACCCCTTCAACTTCCATCTACCTCCCCAGTACTCTTCGTTCCCTGCATCCTTCATGAATCCGGTCATCAATGCACACGTCACCTTCACCCAGATGTCCAAGACGATCAATAAAGAAATTTACTCCGAGAATTCATCACGAAAGATACCGAAACTTCACCAAATGGAGCAATGAAGCGTTTTATAGGGATTAAGTTGGAGACGACAGTCCATAATAAGACGAAGCGGACGATTGGAGAAGGCTGTTGAAATACTTCTGACGTCTGACAACGGTGGAATGCTTTCAGAAGTTAGACTTTGATCATGAAGAAAAAATTTCATGAGTAGATCAAAGCCTTCGGAATTCTTCCTCACATTTATCTCATCGGAGTTCCTAGATTCAGGATATATTTCATTTCAGTATTGATTTAATTTCATTTGTAATAAAAGCTTCAGGAGAAAGACTTCTCATTCTTTAAAAAGCAGAGTCTGCACAACGTCTTGATTTACGATATTAGACATAAGAAGATGTCTCCTCAATTGATGTCGTGGTAACTGCGAGGTTGAATGACTTAAAGGTTGAATTACTTAGTGATCTAATTTGGAACGTTTATTCAGTTGCAACATTGAGTTCCATGTTGGATTCAACTTGGCACACGGCTTTTTCCATTAAGATCTTGAATAGACAACCGAAACTACAGTTTTCGAGTAATGAAAGGTGAAATAAGCAAATTTCCACCCAAGAAACTCACTCCGGTTGGAGGAATTACCCATGCTAAGACCTTACGTCTCACCTCGATCAGCGAAATCCTCTAACTCCGCTTATCCAATTACCACATAATGACAGCAATAATCTCTCATCCATGAAATAACTAAAACCATCTGTTACTCTTTGACGTGACCAAATGAATTCACAAATCATCGGCAAAAGGCGGATCCTCGTTATGGGGATCGAAGTAGAGAGCATTGGCGATGGACTGGGCAACGAGAGACGAATGAGAAAAGTAGGTACATAGCAACCATCTATGTACAAAGGGCCGAATGCCGACTACTGGATGGTATTCGTTGACGTATATACGTATTTCATTCGTATATGTGCACACACCTACGTACATTCTGTGTAATATAGTTGGCGACTCGATGAAAAATTGAATGTCTTCGACGTCCATTGTTCCCCGTCCATTGGCGAGAACTTTCGCCTTTAAAAGAAGAATGGGAAAAAGAGGGAAAAGGTACAATAAAAAAAAACTCAACAAAGTAAAGAGGACGAGTGAGTGAGGAAGAGTAAAGTGATATCCAAGAAGAATTCCCTTGCTCCCAGCAATTGATATTGAGCGGCGTTATTATATTTATGGAGCCAATGGTAACTCATCCCTGGTGAATAAAACATGTACTCTAGTTTCTTGAGAACTGAATTGCCGGGTAAGAAGCTCAATGCTAGGAATATCACATGACAGATTTCAATTGTTTGGTTGTCAATTTGCCGAATCATTCGATATGGATGTGATTGCGAGTCGAGCGACTCGATGGAATTTAATAAGTATAGGTTTCTTGTGAGGTTTATTGTGAGGGATGGCATTTCCAGGGGAAACCTCAAATTTCTGTCACATCATTTATGTAAATATCGTGTTCAGCAATTTCTCTACTGAAAAATTGCTTGTCCTAACTTGATCATGTTCACTACTTTGAAACGAGACTTGTTTTTTATTGATTCAACAGAGGGGTCGGTTTTCTCATTGTGACGATGCATAGATTACATAAAACTAAATAGATGAATAATAATAAAAATAATGGGGGGTCTTCGAGGTGATGTCGGAACCCTCAAGAATCCACCGATCTCATTCCTGAGTTAGTTAGTGATGACGAGGAAGTCATCTGTCCCCGAAGATGGTGTACAGTGAAATGAGCGTACTAAGGGTACAGCGCATACCCCAAGTCACGCATTCATATAATTTTAACTTGCTGCGCCGGTTGACTATCTATCCAACATTGCATGAGGTCCTGCTTGCGCTCTTATGCCTCCCAAGACTTGCTAAGTTGTTAACATTAGATCTAGATCTCCTTGCAAGGGATCCACGGTGTCCATCCGAGAGGGGCCGGTTGTGAGGGGCATTCCCACGATTCGAATTTGGAACCGGGTATAGTCAGCTACGCGCACTTAACACGTAATTAACATGGCTACTGCGCAGAATGGAGTAAAATCGTCCCCTTCGGCCGGACGATGGGGACGCCACTTTCCCTAAGCCTTTGAAAATAGTTAATAATGGAATTCTGAACGGAATAATTTTCTGCTGAAAAATTGAATGAACGGAGTATTTACTGAATTGAGACTGGCTGTTTTTCAACGAAAATATTTACTATTCTTAAGAGCATTCTTTATTAATATAGCTCCCTCGGGAATTTTTTCATACACTCTCGATTTACTTTTGTCGTACGAAACGATTGGGGGGACTCCACTAGTCGCTATCAGCTACTTAGATTTCGCAACTCTATCGTACTCGCGTTTGGTTTCTAAAATGGATTCCTCCTGGATTACATCACCATCCTCGCTTTCCTTCACCCTCATATCGCTAAGCATTTTTCCTTTTTTCCTCCAATCACTCTTCGCATCCTGAATGTGTTACATCTTTTGAGATATTTTCTACTCACGATATAGAGCGAAAACCGGAGAGCGCCTGGCGGAGATTCGTTCCCTGAATCCGGCAATTTGATTTTCTCTCGCTTCGACAAACCCCTCAGGTATTTTTTAGACGGCACCGCGAGGGGAATGATCCCCAGCGGTCTTTCTACAATCCTTGTGTGACAAGTGGAATTGATTTTGGCGTCGATTTCAGTGAAAATTTGGAACTTAGATAGGCACTTGACACGAAAATGAGAGTGACAATTTAGATAATGGAGTGTGGTTGAAGAGATTGTATGCAATGAATGACGATTTGTTCTTGGAAAGATATTTAACAAAATGACATTTAAAAAAAAATTTTAAAGTAAAACAATACATTTTTCAAAGTTTGCAAAAAATTGTTATTGCGAAAGATCTAAGCAGGGCATGCCCAGCAATAAGAAATTTTTGACTACAAATTTGTAGTCCAGTGAACCTCATAAAATTTTAAATAGCATGATTTATAAAGACGGTTTAATCTTCTGAAAAAAAATCTCACAAACTTTTGCCAGTTGACCCTTCCTCAAGTATTTGCCAAATCGTCTTCCAATTTATTTTGATTTAGCTGCATTATCTCCTCAAATTCGATTTGCATACTAAGTACTGGAAACCTTGTCAAGACCTGCTAACATTCGAAAAAAAAAACTATAATTCCTTATGGACAATAAGGCAAGCAGAACAATTTTCCATATTGTCTCAATTCTATTTTTTTCCGGCACAACGAAAGGTAAAAAAATACCAATATAAAAATGAAAAAATGAAAGGGATTCAACATTTTTGTAGTTTGTCAGTTTTTGCAAATATGGTAATGAAATCAGTTTTTGAAATTTTCATTGACTCAGTTAAACATAATCTCGATTAGCTCAATTAATAAGAAATACTGATCAATAATTTTTACAATCAACATTTCCAAAATTCATTCCTAGAAAACAAAAATTAAAGACATACACAACAAATTTTTTGCAATACCTGCCCAAAAAGCGAAGCTTTACGCACGAGTTTCACTTTACACACGATTTCTGACTTTTACGCACATTGTGCGGAAAAGTACCACTTTACGCACGAAAACCGGTACCGAAAAGTGAACTTTTTGGGCAGGTATGGCACAAAAAACCACTTTGCCCTCAAACCTCCCCTCGAAGCGAATTTTGGCAGGTATTGCAAAAAATTAGGTGTGCAGCACGTGCGTATCGCCTTTTTCGCCTCGTGTGATCGCCTAGCAGTCGTGCGAAAAAGTGCTACTTTACGCACTAGTTGCACAATATACTATTTCGACACAATGTGTGTGGCTGAGATTCTGCGCAGCCGAAGCAAATAGCAGAAAATAGGGTTCGCCATCCTCAGGAAACGGGTTTTTAGACTCGCGGGACTATAACCCCACCACGAGGCCAAAACCGCTTCTCCGTAATCGTATCGAAATGTACGATTGATATGCCTTGCTACGGCAAATTTCGATGAACCATTAAATTCTAAGGAATAGAACGAAAGTGATTCATAAAAACCAGGAAGAGAAGAAAAATCGTGCCTCGGAGTTGAGCTGTTAAAAAAATTTGAAGAAAATTGGGAAGTAGTTTTGTAAGCCTTCTAATCATAAATCATCAAAAAATCGTCTGAAGTCTCCAGGAGAGGGAGGATCGCGGAACGACTCCTATGACTCCTGTCGTATATATATACCTTCTCTGAAGATCGTTGAGGGTAAAAAAAAGGACATTCGGAATCACAACTTGGAAACAGAAGTCATCATCTCGTGCCATCTCCTACTTGACAGAACGCGCGATGTACTGATGGAATACCGACTCAATAGAAACAGAAGATACCGTTAAGGAAAAAGAAGACGGAAAGTGTACGTGAGAGAGAAATGTGCGGTGAATGAAAGCAGACGATTGGATATATCGCAGGTGGATGGGAGTCAGCATCGATGTGCTCTGTGGAGGGTGAAAGTTATTCGATAAACTTACATTCGAAGGGGATAAGAAATCCATACGGATCGTTGGGGGAAATACGCGTGTGTACGATATACCGCGGAGTGAAGTGAGCGAAACAAATTTATGAACGATGAGAAATAGTATTTCTACGGGTTTCTGTTATATGTGTGTGCCTAGGTGAAAACGGGGCACTATTGAATTTGCAGATTCACTGCAATATGACGTGATACGAATCTCACGTTGTTCCAACTCGTTTCGTTAGATCTCGTGATGTTTTTTTTTCAACTTTTTCTAAAGCTCTTCATTGTTGCTTTTATTCGTGTTCTCATCACCTGGCATTGTAAAAATACTACCTGCGAGACGTCTTAATTGAAGACATTAGGGAGAACTTTAGGTATTTGGCGGCGATCGTGGGAAAAATTTCACTCTACAGAAGAACCACTCAATTGACGAAATTCATTAATTGAATTCATTAATTGAATTCAATTGAATTCATTAATTGAATTTATAAATTTCAACTCAAGTTAAATTTCAATCTTGTGAACGGAAAATTGCTTTGGTATTTTTGTATTTGAAAATTTTTCAATAATTAATTCCAGTTGAATGTTCGCGGTCAGCGAATTTGTTATCCAATATTTTCGACTATTCGCACCAGAAAATGGATTTTCGATAATTTAGTCATGTTTTTTGCATGATATTATTAAATATTCTTAAAACGAGCATTTGCCCTCCGGTAACAGCTGCACTGATACCCTCTCTCATCCGCATTTCTCATTATATCAGAATTATTTCCATCAACTAGCGGAAAAACTTTAATGAACTCCCCTCAAGTGGAAAAGCGATTTCAATGAAAAATAAACATTTCATTTCACTTTAGTACCCAATATTTTTATATACGAAGAATAAATTATCACTCTGATGTTCATATTTATCAAACAAAATCAAATAACTCTACATAAAGTGGATATTTGCGGCGTGCAATTACGTTGCAACAAAATAAAAATGAGTGGGAATTTTTTAATGGCAGTGGGTGTAGCAACAAAGCGTTTTTTCCTCAATATCGAGACAGCTCAAAGACTAATGGGAAAGAAATTGCGGCGGCGAGGTCACTTTCAACCTTTCGTCACGTCGATCCTTTACGATTAACCGGAAATACCCATGTCCATGCGGTGAAACTCCCGTGTTAAGTCAATAATTCCAAATTTTTTTTTTACCTCTCAATTTTGTTTTCATTGCCTCTCTTTCTTCTCACTCCTGGCACATCGTCAGTGTGAGGACTGTGTTCTTGTGAGCGGCACGTTTCTCTCTTCACGTTAAAAAATTGCCACAAGACGACTCTCACGGTCTTGCAGGGGCAAGCCGAGAGAAGGGAGCTGAGGTGGGTTTCCTCTCCTTTGCCGGGAAAAATGCCTTTCTCCTCAAATTATTTTTTCGTGAGATATGCGGTATTTTTTTCTTCCCTGCGGGGAAGACTTGTAAACACACAATGAGGATATTCGCAGGATACAAATCGTGTTTTTCACTCAATTTTTATCACACAAACGGAAATTGAATGGGGAAGAAGGGGAGGTGATGAAATATTCACTTGAGGCTTGTGCGGTCTTGGCGATGATAAATTCAGTCGTGGGGGCGCCATACTCTGTGGATCGTCTGAGAATACTTCAGGCGTAGGGACAATTTCATTGCGACGATTCAAACATTTTTTAGATATTAGAGTTAAATGAGAGTAGTAAAAATCCGCGGTAACATGCCCATTCATTTCATATTGGGTAATAATGGAATTTAGCAACGCAGGTAGGCATGAATAATGGAAACAAGGTTCAATCAGGCTTGATTCAAGAGTGACAAAGACCGGTCCCTAGGTAGGAATCGACAATCGAAAAAGGGCTTATCACACCCTGAATCGAGCTTCGAAAGTCCTGAATGAGGGCTGGGATCTAGCCTTGGATCAGCCCTCTTGTAACCCTAAAATGATAACATCGTTTCAGGCTCGTCAAACGAGCCTCGTTCAAGGCTCGCCGGAAAGGCTGAACTGAGCCTCGAAAAACGAAATTTTGAGGACTGAGACGAGCCTTGATATGCATAATTTTCTAGCTTGGTAGAGAGTGTAAA
>JAPYZM010001963.1:0-15870 GCA_030522845.1 Psyttalia concolor
CCGGTAGCTTAGTTGGAAGAGTGCCCGGCGCGAAACTGGGAGACCCGGGTTCGAATCCCGGCTGGGTTATCGGGATTTTTTTGAATGAATATAAGCTTCAAATTGATAAAAAAGATTGTTATACACTCAAAATAAAGAAAAATTACGTATTCGGGTATTAGGCCAGTTGTTTAGCACTGCGACGCAGTATCCGAATGCGTGTTTTTCTATATAATAACCTCAATTATTACCTTTTGTTATTTCTGATATTTAAATGATTCTTCTACAATTAGAAAATGTTAAATTACGCCATTCAATATTTACAATGCTGTCTACGAAAACAAGTACCAATTGTTGCCAAAGAAGTGAAGAGGGAGCTTTTGGAAGAATCCAAATCAGAATCTAATACAAGTCCAAAGTCCAAAACCCCAAAGAAACGTTTATAGAAGAGAGTTACTCGCAAATAATTATCTGCATAATAGTATACTATGCAACATGTGGGTAATGGTGTTTTTGGCTCGTTGGAGGTTGTAACACGAGCCGAAGGCCAGTGTTATAATCCCACGAGCCAAAAAACACCATTACGCACAAGTTCGCACGATTTAACCGAGCGAAGCGAGGTTAGAATCGCGTGATTACGGGCACCTATGGCATAAAAAAAATTATCTAATGTTACTAATGATAATTTTAACATATAAAGTTTAACTTTGTAATAGTATCTCTAATAAATTTTGAAAATAATCAAATTTTGCACATTATTTGAGTTTGGAAGTAAAGGAAACCATTGGGTTCGGTTACTGGGCCCCCTGACTATCGTATATTAGGCCACGGTGATTTTGACGTTCGGATACTAGGTGTTTATACATCGGCTCGATTTATATTAATATTAATTCCATCGGGACTACTGTTGACGGTTTATTATTTGTCTCGCATTCCGAACATCACAGAAGTCCTCATTAATTCATATGTTCAAGTATCTTCCACTTCTATTACAAAATAACGTCATTCTATTGTCAAAAAATGGTTAGACGTTCGGATACTGGTACCTCCACGGTATATTTGCACTACTTCCAATATTATCTATCGAATTATATTAAATTTAATTCATACTGAAACATCGCATAATAATAGTTTAATTTCTCTCAATGTTTTGTTTCAACACTAAATACTCCAGTTAATGCTGTTTCGTTTCTGTACAATTTATACATTAATTCCCGCACATAGAAATCACAAAACAATGCATGATTTAATACCGATTAATCGACCAATTGTCCTCTTTACAACCAATAGAATGGAAAGTCGAAAGAATTGTCATTAAACATCAGCAATGGCACGAGAGTGTTATTATTGGATAAAGCTATTCCCAAATATTTTCCTCTAAAGTAATGTTAAAATAAATTCTTGTTAATATGTTGGATAGTAACTGTAATAAATCCATTGGATTTTATTTCATTTTGTCAATATCAAATACTTCAATTCATTTTATTTCTCCGGTACTAAATCCCTGAAGTGATTATATAAAAAATATAAAAATCCTTTACATTTTGTTAACGCCCCAGATATTGAACGCAAATCATACAATTTCCTATGAAACCTTGTGAATTGCTTCATTCAATTCCACTTTATTCAATAAAAACAGTCAATTTTTGAAAATAATCTCAGTAGAGTAAATACTCGCGGACTCAAAGCCAATATTCTTCATTTAACAAATGTTTTCTTCCCTGATATTGGTTCATAGAAAGACCAAGGGAATTGGTTTAGCATACATAAGTGAACATAAGGAATTCTCTCGCGAATTGATTCCTTTCCAATGATAGTCTGGGTGAGGCTGTGAGGGAGAATTGGTTTGCCGCGAGAATTCAATTACTCCCGTCTCCCCAGCGTCACGATTTTATTAGCTCCGGTTTCCTCCGATTATCATTGCAGTACAATGCCCTTTTACATTTGTCTCGAGATGTAGATTATTTTTTTTTATACAATTCACTGAGTTTCGCTAAAACGATGACCAATTCCCACTGCTGGAGGCTTTTCTCGAGTATTACCGCAACGAGAAGTCGTTTCGGGTCAACGATTGGATCCGTATTTTTACGCGCCGCTGAATATTTTACGAACCCGGATATCGAAAATTATCGGCAGAATATTCCGTCAGGGACGCTTACACTCGATAAAAACAATAGGGCCACTCAATTCATAGCTTAGAGATTTGTGTGACTTTGGAGAAAATGAATCCGATGATTCCACGATTAAACCAAGTCAACAAAAAAAATTATTTCCGAAAAAATTAATTAATTAAAATGGCACAAAGTGGAATCGTTTTTTGCAACTCCATGTAAGTTGGCATTCAATATTTGTATGTCATTAAAATACAAACTAATTACGAAATTCTTGGCATTTATTCTTTAGAATTCCGAGATTTATTTGAATTTTCACGCCCTCAAAATTATTATTCTCAAAATTGCAACTCAACTATCCGCGACATTTAATTTTTTTCCCGCTAACTATGTAGAATCTTCCGCGAATGATTAAAAACTATCGGAGCATTATTCACGCATTTTTTCATTTTTTTATGAATGTTTTTTCTTCATAGTCAGCAAAAAAAGTTATCTCCCCCGTGAAATACTGCATTAATGCTGAAATTAGAAAAATTGCAAAGAGAAAACACGTGGCCGGGATAACATGGTCTCCCTTATCGCGCATAATAATATACCGCGAAACAATTTAATATTCACGGGCACTGCAAACTGCCGGGGCTTTGTTTTTTCCTTTCAATTAGTACGTGCACGAGTTAAAATGTAGAACTGGGTTCATTCTGTCATTGTTAAGCATATTCACAAATAGTGTACGAGACCGCGAGTGATGACCATTCCGCAACGCTCGTAAACGACAGACGGACATAACGAAAAAAGGCAAATCTCAGGGAAAAAAAAAAAGAATCAAAAGAGTAAAAAATAGGTGAGTAAAGAGGATTTCATTCCACTCGTGAAATGGAGTAGTATGAATGACAAAAAAAATTATTTTCCCAGAATTATCGTGAGTTTGGAGTATTCCCATTGGCCTGTATGTACGTGTGTATGTGTGTGTGTGTGTGTGTGTGTTTTTTTCGGTGCGACGATTCCGGATTTACGGAACGTGCATTGAATGCACACTGAATACTCAATTTCGTACGGCTCATGTATGTGTGATGAATTAGCATGGAAGAGACAGAAGTAGAGCGCAATATCGTTTTTTACACTGCAATCTCTCCATTGATATTTACTCAAGCATGTGTACTAATTTCTATTTTTTCCCCCCGTCGGTGAGAAATAACAGGTGAAATGAAATTCCGAGGAAATATTTTTCCAGATATTCACGTGATCCATCAAATTGAATGATTGATGATGCCATTAAGGAAACACAATTAATGTCCGATGGTGCGAATCAATGATCAAAATTATGTGTTCACTCGCGTGTACTGTTCGTATAATATCCACAACTTATTTGGCTTGCACCGTTAGAGCAGAAATCATGGACAATTAATTACATATAATCCATAATCCAAGACGCCAAGGCCCAGCAAATAATATAACATCAGGGGAATGTGTAACGCTGTATAAAACTCTCTTCATTGATATATTTTGAGGAGTCTATTTACATCTTTACCCAAGCATAAAAAAATCCCCATCTTTACGTCTTGCTGCGATCAGTTAATTTAAAGCAACCAGATTCCGACCCCATAAACATCATTTCCCACAAGATCAACGTAAACTAAATCAACCTCTGCCTCCGCCTTCGCAGAAAAAAATTTGGAGGTTCTATCTTACCTGTTCACCGAATTTCCGGAAAGTAAATTGAAGTAAAGTAAGTAAAGTAAATTTCCAGTGCATTGAAAATTCAAGAAAATTACGGCCTGCCTTTTCAAAATACCCCCCAGTTTAATTAGAAAATAACTTCCCCAGCTAAAAACAAGAAATAGAATAAAACTCTCGCCCATTGCTCTCCACCCAAAAGCCCTCTAAACACCGAAGAAAAATCTCCCTAAGTGTAGCCTGCCTCAGTGAAATAATCCCAAACTCCTCAATTCCCCCCCGAAAAAAATTCCAACTTGCCCAAGGGAGGTAGAAAACCTCTTAATAGTAAAACGCCCTCCACCAAACTCCATTGTGGCACGTTCGTGCGGCCCACGAACGTCACGCTCGCTTAATCTGCATAACCCCATAGAGGCCCGTTATACCGAAAGTACCCGGGGATAGGTCGGTAAAAGCATTGGGCCGTTACCAATGTGCCAAGAGGGTCACGAGGGATGATCAGTGAAAGAGAAAAATAAAATAAAGTAAAGGCGAAAAAAAAAAAAAGTCAAACTCGACAAACCGAGAAATACCGAGTGGATATCGCGTGCGAGAGTACGTGAGTCGTAAAAAACAATGCACACAGTCGCGATATGAAAAACCAGTCTTGCAGTCCATCGTCATTTATCGAGCCGCTTTTCTCATCACGTTTCGAAGCCTTCGTAAATTCAGCTCAATGAAAACTACACGAATTCCAATTATAATTTTCGTTTGATTCGCCCATTGACTTCCATAAATAGTTACGGTATAGTTGAGCACGTACCAATGCCGATATTTATTTATTTTATATTCATCTAATAATCCTGTCTGCAACACGCAGCCGGACATGTGCGATTCTCCTCGCGCATTGCTAACGTGTTTGCCTTCTTATTATTACAGCAATTTAACCAGAAAAATTGGCCTGGAGGGGTGCGCATGAGCTTGGGAGGAAAGAAGCTGTTGAAGAAAAGCCGCCAGCAACCGGAACAAGGAGGTTACGTTGCACTGCGGTGTACTTATAACCTCGGCAGAATGTTGAGTAGGAAAGGAGTTGGAGGAAGGCGAGAGAACGCAGGTGCCTCCCGGGCAATGCCAGGCGCCATTAACCCACAGACGCGCGACCTTATTATCGCGCCTTTCTTCCGTCTGTTACTTTGTTATTTCTCGAAGGAGTGGACAATGGATGTTTTGAAAAATGAAAATATGTGGCGACAAATCCGTCTCCAACCAAGCCAAGAATCAGGCGCAGAATGGGATTTTTCGTATTCTCAAATTGTCAAAATTAAAAGCGGACTCAGCCCTCGTGAGATCAGCGCAATTAAGCCCGTTTCAGAGACTTCGGATTATCTGATTCGAATCTCATCAATTTCAATTTCGTACAAAATGATTTATCCAGAGGCTTTGTCACATCGTCTGTACTAAATGTTCACCAATCCGATCAAAATCAATACAGCACCGAAACTTCAAACGATCAAACCTTTTTCCTCGCAAACGTGCCCATCAATCATTCATTCCACCAGTACACTACCTTTGTTGATATCGAAATCTCCTGATCTACCGTAAACCAAAGCCCTCTTTGCATCCTAGAATACCAACTGAGTGGATTAGTGTTTTGCTCTGTGTAAACCATTCAAACGATTCCTGTTACTCCGATCGGATTCCTCTGTCTGTGATACATCCCCTTTCACCAGCAATTCTCCACCTATGAAACCTTGGATAATAATGCGCTCATTCTCCTCTCCAATCGTTAAACCCAAAAAATTGAAAATACCGACAATTGAGGGAAAATTGCAAGGTTTTTCCAGCAAAGTGGAATAAAATATTCCGTTCATCACTGGTGATTACCAGAATTCACTCAGTTTGTTCACGAGTTCTGCGGATTTATGGTGAATATTATTCCTATCGTGCCAGATCGCACTGAAATCATCAGACACTCCGGCGAGTCGCCGGAGTGAAAGTTGAGTGTATACACTCAATCAACACAGCCGAGAGTTTATTTGGCGTTCTTCCTGGTCCCGTTGAGAGGTGCACGGCGGGGGGAGGATCGGAGGAAAGAGAGCAAGAAGTTTTGAGTGCTCTCTCTGCTGACCATAACCCCAGAATTAGCATAACACGATTTTGTCGAGGGCAAAAACAGACCTGAGAAAATTGAAGTAGCGGTAATCAATGAAGTATGAGTGGAGTGAATGGTTTACCGTAAAAAAATAAATAAAATGAATGCTCGAGTTCAAAGAGATCAATGAGATATAAATTTGTAATAAAAGCTCGTCGGATAACGCACATAAAATACGTAGAACGTGTGTTTTACAGTCTCAGTGAAAAATTTGAGAATTTAAATAAGAGTTGTTCAACAGTTGCTCACAATTCAGTCGGAAAATTTGAAGACGATAACTCAGGTAGGAAAAGTCAACAATGACGATTGGAATAAGGCTGAAACAAGATTTGACATCAAGGCTGGATAACCCAACGTTGAATTAAGCTTCTTTCCTTTGTTGAATCGTACATTCATTCAAGCATGGGGCGTCAATGTATAATCAAGCCTTGGCTCAAGGTTGAAACAACATTGGTGCTCAAGACTGGGATATTGAAGGCCAGGTAGGAATGAACGATCGAAACGAGGTTCGATCAGGCTGGATCCAGGATTGACAAAGACTGGTCGAACCTCGATCCAAGCTTGGGGGTAATGATTGGATAAGGGTTGTAATCCGAATCTCATCTCAGAATGTGTGGCAATCCTGACTGCTGCTAGATGAACAATTAAGATAGAACAAGACTTAGTTCTATCCTCAAATCAATGACTGATTCGAATATGAGGAACAATGTTCGATCGAGCTCGTTCTATCATGTTTGGAATTTAATTTATTAAACGAGAAAAAGATACCAATTAATTTTTTTCAAACATCTTTCATAAATGTTAACATTAAATTTTTATTTCCTAATCAATACATGATTAATCGAGTTGAAATTATTTAACAAATTTTTTCCTAAAGTTAGGAAACGTGGAATTACGAAAGATCCATTGTCTCTTTATTTACGATTTAAGTTGAACCTAAATGGTTCAAAATTCTTACAACAAATTTCTGTTTCAATTGCTTTCTTTTATTCAATAAATGAGTAAATCTTTATTTTGTTCATCCAGCAAGAATCAGGATTTACACAAATTCTGAGACGAGATTTGGATTACAACCCTGATCCAATCATTAAACCCAAGGTTGGATCGAGGCTTGATCCTCAAGGCTCGACCAACGTTGGGGTCTCTAGCCTTGGAAACATAGTTATTTTTCAATGTTCCTTCAAGCTTGATTCAATCTGGGATATCGAGGCTCGACCATTCTTTCTCAATCCTGATCAAGCCTTGTTTCGATCGTTCACTCCTACCTGGGAAGAACTATATTAATTAAAAACACTTAAAGTAATTGAAATCTGGAGACGCAAATGTCCTGAGAAAAGCGATAAAAGTGTCTTATCTCCAGACACTACTCGTTCTAGTGTACCTCAAACAATAGATATAGATCTTTCTCACTTTAAGTGTGACTATTTTCTAAGTCAGGTGGAGTTAATAATACCAGAAGAATTACCAACAGTTGACGCAGATCGCAAATTAAATTGGAAATTAAAGCCTCATCTCCGGAATGAATTAGAATACGGAGAGGACTAAACTTTTCTTAATTGAAGTAGTTGAAGGTTTACTTGGAGCGTGGAATCTTTTCACAGAAGTTAGTCAAATGAAGTAGAAGTTGGATTGATCAACCTTTTCCTATTCAATTTGAGTTGTTACCAGTAGATGATGAGATTGAAGCTACTTGGAATAACTTAAACCTCTTTATCTGAAATTTTTCTGCTCATTTCACTGAACTGGTCTTTCATTCATTCCATCCAAATAATGGATCATCACATGATTTAATGGTTGAGCAATTTGAAGTAATCCACTCCTCTCGATTTTATTTTCTACTCTAACTGTGCAAGTACTTAATAACGTCATCTTGACGAGAATCTGATCATCATTCAACAGCCAAATGATACACTATCGTCGCTGCAGACCATCCGAATCTTGACAAGGAGGGGCTAGTCACAATGTTTCATCAATCAAATCCTGATTGAGAGAAAGACTCGTATCGAGAATCTATTTTCAGAATATAACAGAACAGAGGAGAACGAGTCAAGAGGCCTGAATAACGGGGGAGAAGGTCGATATTACCTTTTCTCATCTTTTATTCCTCCTTTTCTTCACCGTTGTTGTTTTTTTTTCTCTATCTCTCCTCTTCCTGGTGACTTATTTTCTCCCTCAGCCTTCATCTTAACGGGAAGTTTCCGTCTGCGCATCAGCCTCACGTTGCCCGTGAGGTGTCTCGACGCCCCCGTAATAAATTGCATCGACGGCGTCTCGTTACCCGATCTTGGTCGATGGGTGAAAGCAAAGAGGGGGGAAAAAAAGTGAATGAAAGGAAAAAAAATGAACGGAAAATGGAAGAACGCCAACGGTGACGTGACGAACACCCGAGGAGGATAAAAGGGGGGGGGGGTATAGGAGTGAGAAAAGCACAGCTATTTGACGTGAACTCTATCAAACCTTTCGCTCGGTTGTCTTCGTTACAAAATCGATACGATTACATTTTTTTTGACATGCATATCAACCGTAAATGTAAAAAAAAAATGAGTTAAAATTCAAAACGTCTGAAAATTAAATTTTTTCAGACGTATCGCTTAGTTTTATTTTACACGCTCATATTCTAGCTGTTCAAATCAAATCAATTTCGATAAAAAAAAAAATAATGATACCGTTTTTAAAAATGCATTGGATTAAAATTTCCCTCCTAGGGAAACTGCGGAAAAGTTTTACCATTTAAGAATCATTAAATTGTTCCAGACAAAAAGAAAAGAGATCATGAGTTGCCAGTGGATTAATTTCTGAAAATGATCATAGGAAGGGAAGGAAAATAGGAGAGAGAAAATTCTGGAAGCTTTTCCGGTTGGCTTCTAATCCCGCTCGTAGCTCCCTCGAACCCATGTTCCCCTAAACTTTTCCCTGAAAAATGATTTATTCACACCTTTTGGGATGAAACGAGCATCGACCTACCATCACCACACAACAGAATACTTCTCGATGGGGATTGAACCATCCGATCCCCAAGCCGCGGAATGCATGAAAAATGTCCGAATACCACATCGATTTCGGCTTGGGTAAAAAAACTCGGGTATAGCTATCCACAGTTCCTGAGCTAAAGTTTTTCAGGATTTATTTATCACCCTCGAGGGTTCTCCTGACGTCGACGGAAGACGATAGAGAGCGGGGGGAGGCGTTCACAAAAGAACAGATTCGTTCGTCAAAATGTGAAGAAAGTAAGGTTGAACCGCATGTTTTAGTCTCTAAAAAGAAAATGCCTCCGCTGTATTTTAGATGAAAAACGAAACGTCACTTCACAATTTTACGAAAGAGTCTGACGCGAGGTGTCCGTGGTGTCTAGTTATATAAAATTAATCGAAACCCACCATATACCATGCTGCATATTTAATTCATCCGCTGAATTATTCCACGCAGAGGGAAAATACCGAGTAAACACTACGTCCCCTCTCTGTCCTCACGACGAGACCGATGAAGCGCATAAAATATTCCCTCCTCGCCGATGAACCCCGACTATTCAAAAATATTTGTGTTAAAAAAAAACAAGGGAATGAGTCAACATGGATGATCGTCGAGTATTACTAAATACACACGGACCCCACTAATTGAACGACAGCCTACACGGCACACCCTCACGCAGTTCCACACTGTGACAAAGGCATTGGTGGAAACAAGTGAGATGAGGAGGAGGAGGGGGAGGACCAAACGAGGTTGGAATAGTAGATCGATCGTTTGTTCGTATAACCCACGGGTTGTAAAGCATCAGGATGGGTCAACCCGTAAAACAGATAACAGGTTTGGTATTCATTTACGAGGGTCCAGTCTCGCATGAGAGGTGCTTTTCGTCCATCGAATTTAGCATCCCAGTTTGTGCTCGTGAAATTCATTACTTTGGTGGATGAGCTGCTTGGCAAAGGCATCAAAACCCACTGATCATTGATGATAAGGACGTTTCAGGGGGTAGAACGGGTGGTAGCCACGAGAGATTGCTAATGGAATGGCGAGTGAGGATGAGGTGTTGGGTGTCATCAATGATGGGCAGAGAATATCCCATGGTCAAAGGCGAATTATCAATGGTAGAAGGCTTTCCAACGCTTTATCGTAGTTGTCATTGCTGAATGTGGGATGATTGTTCTGTTGGTAATGGAATATTCAAATTTATCGGGTGATCTTTACGCTCTTCAACTTTTAGGACTGGAAAGTCCGGTTTTTTGCCAATTTTTTTGGTATTTTTCAGTCACTGAACATTTGGAATCGCATGGAGAATTCATAATTTCAGTGGAATTTATTCAGTGAGTTTGTTTATATCGAAAGAACAATTTTTGTGGCAATTGCCGCTTCAATTTTCTTAACTACTCAACCAAAATTTATTGCAAATACATGGGCGGTAGAACGTCCGTAGAATACAACAAAATCCAATTTCAATTCAGGAAAAATTAATGAACTCGATGAATTTATCATTCGAGTGAAAAACTTTCTTTGTCACTTCCTAGCTATCAAGATAATTTTCCTGATAAATTGAAGAGAAAAAAGCTCCACCCCGGAAATTGAATGAGGTACATGAGCTAGATTAACTGATGAATAATTTAGATAACCCGATGAAACTTTTCCCCAGCAATAAGAGAGCGCTGAATTTTCCTCAATCTTGAGGGACGAAAAAAGTCCTTGAATAGCTAAGCCCCACACTAACGCCCCCACAAATGTGGAGCCCTGTCGAGTACCGTCTAAATACCAATTTCGAGGAAAGAAATTTCATAAATTCCTATTGGAAGGCAGAAAAGTTGGAGTGGAGTAATGCGAACTGAGCCAAGTTATGCGGCATATGGTAATGCCCAGAACTCACTTGCTCTTACACTCGTGTAGCACCAGGGCAATCCCACGAATCGATTAGATTGCAATGTGCTGGAGAGTGGGAAGGTATATATAGAGAGACGATTCTGGAATGAGTCAAAGATAACTTCGACGGCATCTAGCATGAAATCAATTCAGGACGATGGAGCAATTAAGTCTTTTGTGAAAGTGTAAACGAAGAGGAGGAAAAATGATAATGTTTATGCTAATGGTTGTGGGAATGCGATATGATACGATATGACTTTAGGAGCAAAACTAACATAGTGGATATGTCTCATTCTCCATTCATAAATGATCATTTTGGTTCTTGAATTGGGAATAATTTGCACTGAACAAGCTGAAGTAAATTAACTTTAAGAATTTCTTCCAGAACAAGAACTTTGATATTCTTTAATTATTCTGAAATATCTGCTCTGAACGGAGAAAATTTGTTTAGTGAAAAGGATGAATGTTCAAAAAGAACTCCCCCCTCCCCACATTATTTTTTTTTTAAATTTAGGTTCCATTATGCGATTATAAATTTCCAAAACCGGGATTGTAAGGAATGAAACATCTCTTACCTCACCACTCGTTGGGTGACCCGGGACCGACGGCGTGGACGTGGTGGTGTCTGGTCCTGAAGGCAACCCATGTTGGCACAGAAGCACACAAGGGACAACACAAAGACGATATCAAAAATAATCATCAATGATCCCTCCAACAGTTGACCCACACAACTCCCCCGATCATTCTGTCGGCTAAAAAGTTATGAAAAATCTTTTTATGAGGAATAATCTTCACGTGTGGGTCACGCCATCAGAGAGACCATTGAATTCACTTATTGAAGGGCGGGGGGAGGGGGGAGGGGTGGCATTAGATTCTCACTACGAGCACTCAACAATTTTTAAATTGAGTTTTAATTGCACAGTTATTCGCACAATTCTCAGATACCCTCTGTCTCAACCGTCTATCACTCATTCCACACTCAACTGAGCCACAAACAGCCGACACCCGGTGATCGTGCCCACTTCTCAATGTAAATACCTCGGGCACCTTTTGTTTTGATGTTCCTTCGCTCGATAACTTCGAAATTTTACGTAAATAAACATTCGGTCGATATACTAACCAGTTCTCGACGAATGTATTTAAAGAGCGATAAAACGTGATTTGAAAGTATTTTTTTTTCTGGGAGTTATTAAAAATTTTTTGGAAATAATTTTATCTTAGAGGATGGGGGGTCTTTGTTAAGATTTACCGAAAATCGTAAAAATAAATTTTGTTGAGCCTGCAAAATTGACGTCACCGCTGAAGGAGTCAATAAATTTTATCGACCGGTTGGATAATTTCGATCCTACCTCTCGATAACTTTTAGTAAACAGTCAAGCAATTTTACTGAAGTCTTGCAGTAATTTGTCACAAACGGCCACAACACCACACAATTATATAATGGAACGGTAATTATTACTGAATTTTTCTCTCCATGCGCCTCCAGCTGATTAATCAATTCATAATTTCCAATGAATAACGACGAGAAGCAAATGAATGGAGTTACAAAAGTCTTCTTCATCCCTCTAATAATTCTCCGCATTAAAAATTCAAACTTGACCTAGTGTTGAATAATCAAAGTGAACTCGAACTGTTATCTCCCCGTCTACAAAATTACATATTCCCTACACGTATTAAAATCACCCAACTGAACGTGGGAGAGAGGAAGGAAAGACGGATGAGTTAAACGATACACACCATCAGAGGCTCCTCAGCTCATATATCACACCCCGAAATGCTCAATGACCCGACGAAAAATACAAATTTGTCATTTCCCAGACCCGCTGTTCGCCGCTCAATATGTGTTTTTCTAAGACTCTCGTCCTATTCATCTCCTTTTATTTCTCCGCACGTCAGAACATCGCCGATTCGAGGATATTAGTTTTTCGTTGCGCCTAGACTCCACTGTCAAATACATTGCCAGATCGATGGGGACCATTCAAACGTCGTTCGCCAAGTTTACATGAACGATCGCGCAAATTCGCCGGCCTCCATAAATATGGTGATAAGGGCGCAGTGGAGTGGAAGAGAAAATTTCCAAATTTCGGTTATTTCCGGTGGTAGAAAATATTAATTCTAGCGAGTGTTGAAATGGCAGTGTACTCAGAGAAAAAATTGGATTTCACCAATCAACTATTCTTTTGAAAAGAATTTAAAGCGAATTTTTCTGTACCAATTTCGGGTATGTAGCAGCTCCAAGGAAGTATAAATAATCTGTTGCCCGAAATTATAGTTTGATCTCAGTGTGTCACGCCTTTTGTTTGTAAAATGAATTAAAAATCCAGGGCTAGTAATTTTCAACTGACATTTCCACCACCTTTCCCGTAAATTTTTACGATATTCTTATGCAAATTCAGAATTGGTGAAAAAAAATAGGCGAATTGTTTGCAATTTTCAGTTTCATTGTTACCCGAAAATAAATAGAAAACTAGCAAATTGAGGTAAATTATGGAATATGATTTGGAATCTCTTGCGAAAGGTGTGAAAAATAATTAGTTTATATTGTTATTCAATGTAAACTCCGTGTTAAAATAAAAATACCGGCATAACTAGGATGTTGCAACATAAAATTTTGCGGAATGTAATAGAGAGGATTGGCACGTGCGTTTGCGTAAAAATGCAAATGGACGATGGGGCAATTGTCTGAGGCAACACGCCATGCAGGTGGACTAGACTGAAAACCTATGAGATATGTTGAACATACAGACCTATCTATTATCGTCACACACTCAGCAATAAATTCCCACATCGTTCCACTGGAGGCTTTTACGTTGCAATGAAAGATTTTTCTCGACAACAAAAAAATTATTATCTAACAAAATTGCAGATTCTTTATTTTTCAATTTATCGATTGATAATTTTATTTGTCATTCTTTGAAAGGACACATTCATCATAATTCCTCCAATTTCTAATAACATTCATACGTAAAGAAATGACGAATTTTTCGGTGAGATAAAAAAATAGTTTCATCCACCGAATGACTTCGCCAAGTTTTAATGCATTCGCTTTATCACTCACTGTTCATAATTTAATCCTCCGAAAATGGCTGAACGAAGCGAGGTCAAGCTTCGGCAGGTGGTGTTAGTCAGTGTTAGAAACTTGGTAAACTGTCATTAAAACTTAATGTAAAACTACGGTGCAACTAACTCGACGATGAACCTGCGATATGAATCTTGTTACCAGGAGGAGAACGGTTCTAGGTGGGCACTTGCCTCTCCTCTCAGTCTCGCACTCCCTTGAGCTAACTTTCCAACCAGGGAGGGGGAGGGGATCTAATTAATCGGCCTGATAAGCCCAACGCAGGTGCTCAATGACCTGCATCATACGAACGTTACCTGGAAAAAATGGAAACAACGAGAGACCCGAGATTGCAAGATTTTCGCGCTAAATTTGAAGTGCTTCCCTTGATTCCTATTTTTTAGGAATTCCAGATCCGGTGCGGACTATCCATTTTTTGAGTATAAATTTCTTATAAATTGAGAGTGATCCCGAATCGCATTCTATCCATTCCAAATTCCATCCAATGGTTTACTGTGACATCACAAGAATCTGGAAAGCTTTGTAATCCCCCTTCGAAAAAGAAATAATTTTTTCAATCGAAATTGCATTTTCGGCGTTAAGGAAAAATTACCCAACGGCATAATAAAATTGACTCTTTCACGAAAATTATACACATGTGTAAACAATTTTAACTGACGGGTAAACCAATTCTACTGAGAATTTAGGGAATTTTTCACGTAAAACTACAGAACTTTTATTAAACAGAAAACAAAAAATATACATACGCCTACAAAATGTTTATTAAGGAGTCAATAACTTTTACTGGCTAGTTGGATAATTTCTACCGCAACTCTTGATAACTTTTTGTAAGCAGTCATAAATTTTCCTGAAGGGCTACGTGAATTTTTCCCGAGCGGCCAAAATACGATACGATCGTATAAAAATTTCTGGAATTATTTTTATCACACAATCAGAGATGAATACCTGAAAATTCCGGTCTACTCCCTGGATATTAAACCTTTTTTCTCGGTTGCCATTAAAAAATTAAAGTAGGAAATTGTTTAATTTTACTCAACGTCCCGCAATATCACAGGGAAAAATACATGATTGAAAATATTTCCATCTGCATCAATCCTCACGCGTCAGCCGATTAATTGATCCAGCTGTTGGTGATGATCCGAAGGTTATTCAACCGGTGAATCTGAAGTTCATCAGGAGTTCGTGCCAATTAATTATAGAGATATTTAGCGTTAATAGCGAGCCAGTGGTTAGCTCAGTGGATCTGATACAGCTTTGCGGTACAAGAGGGTGCATTCACGCAAATACCACAAACTCGTGGCCTAGGGGTGTATCTTCCCCCCCCCCCCTTCCACGACCCTCTCAATTCCCCCAACATTGCCCCCTTCTCCCATCACCTTGTGATGCCGTTCTGAACCCCAGGTGTACACTTGCAAGTCAAATGTAATAACCCTCGCATTTGGACTGCACGATTCTGCGTAGATCAGCCTCTTCCTCTCGCCCCGGTTTTTTTACTCGTGGACTATTCGTCTGGATGGGGGGGGGGGGGAGGGGGGGAACTTCACTCGAGATGTGTCTGAGAGAATTCAAACGACTGTACCGCATGGTACGGCATGAATATTCCGGCAAATGGACTTCTGTCTACGCTAGGAGAATTTTCATGAACACAATTTTTCCTACCGCACGTCAAATACAAAAAAAATCGCCTATTTCAGGCACACGCTTTGAAACTTCTTATCCCATTGGAGTTCAACTGAAAATCTACGCAATTTTATCATTTGAAATTTTTAATTTCGAGGGAAAAAGGAAATGAATTCCGAAAAAATTCCCAATTGTAAAGTTAATTCGTTACTTTCGTTTCTTATTAAAAATTTGTTCAATTGATTGTTAATGGATGATATAAGTTTTACAATGTTCAACTGGTAATAATTAATTTGTCTTTTATGGGTCCCGAGTGGAAATTGCCTCAGGCCGACCTGAATTCGGATCAGTATTTGATCCGATAGTAGTCAGGTTTACCTGATCAGGTGATTCCTGATGAGAAACTGATCAAGGTTTGATCCAGTTCCCCT
>JAPYZM010001964.1:0-15925 GCA_030522845.1 Psyttalia concolor
AAAGTGATTTTTGACTCGTGGGATTATATCCCTCGCCTTCGGCTCGTGATATAGACCTCCCACTCGCCAAAAACCATTTTTTTTCACTTGTTACGAAATATACTAATTTCGTAACAAGTTTCGTTTTTTGGCGTTTTGGAGGTTTATATCGCGAGCCGAAGGCGAGTGATATAATCCCACGAGTCAAAAACCACTTTTTTCACGTGTTACGAACATATTTCTTCATCTCAATGTGTCGAAATAGTACATTTTGACACTAGGCCGTGAAGAACTTTTCTGGCGAATATGAAGTTACAAGCCTGATCAATTTTTTTAAATTTTTGGCCCCTAGATACCACAGAATTTTCCAGTAGCCCTGCTCATTATAGCCGTTTACGGGGTTACCAATTACAGCCGAAAAAAGGCATGAAAAATAATTCCGCCGCCATATTGGCCAATTTTGTCGTGGTTGGGGGGGAAAAAGGCGTCGGTTATATGTACATTATTATATTCTAATCATCTTTACTCCCTGTTAAGATCTAATTGCCGACATAGTAGATATTGTGATCTTTTATTTGGCTTCTAGATCATAATTTTTTACGACTGTTTTCGGCTGTGATTAGTAACCCCGGACACGGTTATAATCCGCAGGACTCTTGGAGAACCTAGGACCATAAAATCACCTGATGAAAATTTCTTGTTGTCTATATGCTGTCAACATTTCAATAGCCCAACAAGCCTGATCTGTTAGATTGGTATCATCCACAAGTGATGATTTCGGTGATGATGAAAATGTAAATACAATTGTCTCAATTCCAGTCGTGAATCGGTAGACTTTTTTCATTATATTTTGGAGAAAATCGAGAATAGATCGATGAGATTTGTCAATAGCCTCTTGCAATATCTGTGGCACTGAAAAATTTCAATGGCATAATTATAATCATTTCCATGAGGCTCACGAAATCGAATATGAACATCACTTGCGGTCATCGATGCCTGCGCCCCCGCGTTGACAATCCTTATTAAATAATCTTATTCCTGCGACAATCTTAATGAGTTGGACTAATTTAGATTTCTTTTCCACGTACGATAGACTGACAAAATGATTGAGCTCCGTTTGTCCATACACACTCTGCAGAGCAACAGATGTTTCCCTGAGGACTGAAGTATCCGTGGGATTTCCTAGACCACTTGCCAAAGCCATGAGGACGACAATTTTCTGGTAAAGCTCGTCAATATCACTCTCACTGATCGTTTTTTTTACAGAACATATTTCATTAACGAGTAATTGACTTCTTTTCTCGAGTCTTTGTCGGTGCTTCTTTGTTATAGCGGCTGTAGAACATTAATTGCATATTAAAAATACAAATATGGAGACTATTTTGGCCCAATTATGATAACCAGGGAGAGAAATTTTTTCAGAAATTCGGAAAAAAAATCTCTCTCATTTATTGATCAAGATGTTATGGTTTTTTATGTCTTTATTATTTTATCCATCACAATCTTGAGGTATTAAGGGTATGGGGTAATATTTGATTTCAGTTTTAGTCGAGTCAAACGGGATCGACGGCATTTTTTTCATTAATTCGTTCCGGCAAATGGGGTTTTTAAATTCATAATTTTACTCGCCTTCGGCTCGTGATATAAACCTCCCACTCGCCGAAAACCATTTTTTTTCACTTGTCACAAAATATACTATTTCCATCACATCCCAACTATAAATAATAACTTTTATTCAGTTTTTCAAAGACAAACTTTGGAGTATGTACAACGTACTATTACCGAATCTACCACAGATTCATGAAAAATTGAAAGATAAATCTATCTATCAATAAACTAAATTCTTATTTTGCTATTTAATATAATGCCCAACAAATTACGATTTTGTACAAAAAAAAAAGTAAAATGATGACTATCTCACTAAATATTCAAGACTGATTTTTAAAGTATTTTTCTCCGCTTCCTTGGGTAAAAATATATCAAAATAGATGGTCAACGTTTATACCCCCGATTATCGCAATTATCCCACGAGTTTTCCCTAATTGTTGTATTTTCATGCTGAGAGGCGGGCGCGCCGATTCCGCTATAAAATTAAAACATTTTACAATCGACGACGAATGAATTAACGTCAGGACTGAAAAACTGTCAGGTCACAAAGATATGATCGTTACTGACGGCCGTTCTATTTCTTGTCAATGAATCGATCAAATAACATTTTATCACTGATAAATTTTCTCGTCATTTTTTTCAGTCACAAAATTATCTGATGGTTGCTTCAGTTTTATCATGTGAGTGTCCATCAGTTAATTTTGTCAGTGAGCAGTTGATTCAATAGGACGAGTATTTTTTTCATTACATTCTATGATCAATGAGTAAGTTCTTTGTTTTTTTTTAAATTTGGACATCTGCAGTGACTTAGATGCAATGTGAAGGTCATACAGCAAGTCGCTCACATTTTTGTCATGTGACAATAAATGGTCAATCGCATCAGTCATCTGACTTTTTCTCCCATCCCCAAAGTGGCCTGAAGAAAGCAGTGATGACACCAAAAATTTACCTCTGGTTCCATAGTGTTTCATAAAGTACAGTTGTATCTTGAGTGTAATCAAGCTTGGACTGTTTTGCGCTATCAATTTTTCAGTAATAATGTCAATGGCTTTAGGAAAATGCCTCATGCTATTTTGTTTAACAGCAAATTCCGGATTCAATTTATACAGATCAATCTGAGGAGGTTCAACATCAACGCACAGCTGACTTAATTTTTCTCTCGTTATTATTAATTTAATACTCACGAGAAACAGAACTATGTCTTTTGACACTGTTAGACCTCTCTTTTCACAATCTTCAATAATTGTCTGAACAAAATTCTCCATCGACATAGTGAAACGTAAAATAACAGGCCAATATTAAATATGTGTTAAATGTCTATTTTGCTTCTTTGATTCCTCCAGTAGAGCATTGATTTCTCTTTTCCACTTTCTTTCATTGCACACATACATTTCTGTTTATCAGTAACCATGGGGAGGGTCGATCAAATCTGGACATCAGCGATAACTGCAATTGAATGAAAAAAAAATAAATAAATAGTTATAGAAAAAAATAATGCACTTTTTTTTCTTGAATAATTATCTCTCTTTATCCATCTGTGGAAACAATTATCCCCAATAATCAATAATTGATTAATTCAACAATACTATCAGCAAAATGTTCTATCGATAATAAACGAAATGTAAATTAACAAGTTGATATAAACCCCACATTAAATTTCATTGTTTTTAATATCCAAACATCTCACTCGAGTTTCTTTTTACCCCCCACCTTCTCACAATTTCCAGAAACATTCTTGTCTATTACAAATGAAGAGGCTAATTCTGAAGGCTAATTGGCCTTGAAATTAAATTCCACGAGTCCACGAATTATCTGATATCCGTCCGCGCGTGTGCATGGAAATGCAAAATAAATATATAGTCTAGGGTTTGAGGAAGTAGCAGAGAATAGAGGGAGTGGTACGAGGGTGCATCACAGAAAAATGTACATAAATCCTCTGTTGATATATTTTGAACAATTTTTTGCCATTGTTTTCTGTAATTGTTAATTCTCTTTCTGGAGCAATTCATTGCAATTACTAGACAGTAATTAAAACATTTTGTTTCGCCTCCAAACTCCATATTGACGGGATTTATTATGACTGTTTTACGTCATGATGTTTCCATGTGCGTGTTGGTGGAGGAGCTGGGGGTGCTGTGCGTGTTTGTGTGAATATACATGTATATATACGTAAAAATGTGTATTGAGAGAGAGCCTGTACTGTAGAGTAGCCTCAACTGTATCGTTGTCTGTGATCATTTGTTCCGTTTGTGTCCCATTAGCAGACACTGGCATCGGTTATCTGAGATCCTTGAGACGTTTATTTGACCTATCTGATGATATTCATCATTAGACAAGTGCTACATCGCAGTCTATGCAGATGTAGAGCAATTGAGTGGGCATAATTTTGTGGATGAAATGATATTTCTGTGGTGGTGGTTCAATTAGAAGTGAAAAACGTCAAGTTAGGGCGTTTGGGTGTGATGGATGCGTTACATGGACTGGATATTGTTGATCACAGAGAGACAAACAGCATCTGGGACATACGCCATTTGAGAAATTGAGGTATAAATATAATACGGAGCAAACACTGACAGGTCAACCTAGAAATCCTGTGGAAAATGGCTAGTGATATTTGGCGCAGATATGGGGTCAGACGGGCCTATGGGCGACAATGCCAGTGCACTGAACTCGTGCAGTTGCTGCAACCAATCGTATTTATTTGGTGGCTTTCGACAATTTTACTCGCTGCTGATGCAGCATCCCAAGTCAGATTGGAAACTGGTGAGTCACTCTGGATGAAAATTTTGACATTCCAACGATTATCGAGCTACGGCTCAACGGGCGATCTTTTTTTACTGAGCAGTTTGACATTTTTTGGCGACATTTTCCAAATTTTTGCATACTAGTGGTAGCTTAGTTTTCGTAGGTAAAGAAATATTCAATTGTTCAAAATTCGAGAAAAATAACAAGTAAATAAGTTGGAAAACATTTTAAAAAATAGGCTGTACATTGAGCAAAATAAATCGCTCAAAATTTAGGAAAAACCCTGTGACAGGGTCCTCCAGAAGTAGTAAAATTCTCAATAAAATAAAAAATTTGCACGCTGGGTGGTTTGTCCGAAGAAATCCGCATGTTATTTTTGTATCTTGCGACAGTCACCGTAAATATTTTTATTGTCCTACTTGTTGCTAAAATATATTATCGGATCCTCACCTTATTTGAGCAATGAAACCTCACGCGTCACTTTTTTTTTCACAACAAGCTGTCTTTTCTCCTTTCATCGAAAGGCCATTCAAAGTCTATTGTTAGGTGGCTGGCAAATAATTTTTTATCCAGCCAAAGACAAATTCAGGGCAGTTTTATTTGAGAAATGTCCATGTGCATGTCACTAGCTTGCTGCATCCCGTTGCAGATAATGTGGGGATACGAGGGGCGAGAGAGTTGTGGTGCTTCATAGCCACCTTGAACACCACTGCCAGATGTTAGTTTTAGCTTATAAAATTGTGGAAGAGGAAAGGATGCGAAGATCCTGATTTTTTTTCGCTTTATAGCGGAAGTCATTTTCTCTGTTCGTTGTCAGTCTCAATTATATTCCAAGGAAATAACAACACGAAAAACAAAATTAGTATCAAGTCTTGAATGAAAATGTTGATGTACGCTGAGAAAAATTTTTTTTGCTAAATATTCAGTTACTTGAGACAATTACTCGGTTTTCCGAAGTTTAATTTCTTCTAAGGAATCATTTGCAGATAATCTTGATTAGGTGTCAATGATGATCGCCCTTTTGCTCTAAAACATTATTATTGTATGGGAAGTTGGATGAACTCATTCAATAATTTTTTTTTCCTCAAAATTTCGTATTTTCCTTCTTCTTTGATTTCTATAATTTTACTGATTATTGAGAAAAATTCATTGAAAGGCATGACAAATCTAACTATCCTCTAGACAATCGTATGAAAGACATTTGTTTACACATGTACCATTGGGTAAAAAACAAATTCCTCACTCAAATAAAGAAATATTTAGCAAAAACGTTGTGTTGCTCCATATATTGTTTAACAGTTTGTCTGTATATGAGTGAGTGAAGTAATAAATCGATGACCAGGTTTATCAATTATTCTCGTCATCATTCAGTCATCATTCAGCTTGTATCGATCTTCCAATGATCACGAATTAAAAACAAAGACTGAATGAATATTTCTCAGTGGCTTGTCAATGAGCTAAGCAAAACAATTATTTTCCCTGAAAAATATGTGACAATCTATGTTACAATATGCACAGCTGAATAAGTCATTGTTGGCAACTAAGCATCACGTCCGGTTGAGTCACTGGCGTCTCCCTGAATTGCCATGCGGTGAACGGCACATATAGCACGTTGAAAGACCATTTAATCGATAATACTTCAATTATTTATTTAATTTCTCTACTGAATTCCCTTTTTTCAGGCCCATCGCCAGATTTTAGCACACACAGTCCAGTGCGTTTGCAAGTATTTCACGCCCGAAGCAAACGTGAAATTGTTGATACAAAGATCAACGTAAGTTTGATTGTAATGACTGATATACAGAAAAAAAAATTGATAAAACTTCTGCAAGTTCACCAGAACATTCTATTACATTTTCATTGAATTTTTTATTGAATTCGCTGAAGTTTCTTTAATCATCTTTATAAAAAAAACAATGAAAGCAAATCTAAAAAAAATGAGGATATTCACCAGTAGTTAATAGGATTAACAGGATTCTCTATCAAATTCCCTAGGATTTTAATGAAATTTTTTATACATGAATGTCATATAAAATAACAATTGATAAAACATAGCTAATTAGTCAAAATAAATATACTACACGAAAACAAAAGCAATTCCACTCGTTTCTTCGGATTTTCAGACTTATGATCATGCAGATGTGCTTACTATTGGTCTAGAGATCGATGGGTTTCAACGCACGCTCGATCTTTCGCTCAACACAGATCTAATTCCCGTAGGATACAAACAAAGGAGACGATCCAAGGGAAATTATACAATTGAGATACCTCAAAGAGTTGTGAGTACAATTCATTCTTTCTAATTACTATTACTTCAAATTTTGATAATAATAAATTCCAAATTGATTGGCTAATAAACATGTCACTACTAGAGATGCGTGCAAAGTGCGTGGCATGTCAGATGACGGTCATACGACGGTCAGTGACACAGTACCGACACACGATTGACGATTTATTGTCGCATGACAAAATTATTAACTTACTTTATGACATTCTCATAACATCTAAGTAGTGGCGCTAGTACAGATATCTAAATTGAAAAACAAAGAAAGAAAAAGTGATTTTTTCATAATAAAATGTAATGAAAAAAACAATTATGAAACAATTGTTATGAAAAACAAAGAAAGAAAAGTTATTTTTTCATAATAAAATGTTATGAAAAAAATCACCCGTTTTGTTGGCTCAATTTTTCACTGACAAAATTACCTGATGGACAATCACACGACAAAATGCAACAAAACATGAGAAAATTTTGTGACACAGAAAAAAAAGATGTTCACGTTGTACTTATAGAGACAATTATCAGTGACCAAATGTTATCTGACCGGTTTATGGACAAGCGATTACATGACCGTCAGCGACAATCATATGCCAGTGATATCTTTCTGACCTGATAGTCTTTCATTCCTGCCGTCACCTCGCATCGCTTGTCACTACCAAGAAACCATCCATTAAATTATTATTATCATTATTATTATTTATTTTCGACAGTATGACAAGTCCCAGAATTGTAATAATAATAAATAAAAATGTTTGGATAGGAATTATGTCACTACCAAGGAACAGTTCGTGAAATAAAAGACTCTTGGGTAGCGGTTTCAACGTGTCGAGGTCTACGAGGTGTCATTCACGATGGAAAAAATATGCATTACATTCATCCAAATGAGGAGTCCCTCGATAGCATTCATTATCTGTACAAAGATAGTCACTTAATATCCAATAAAACTTGTGGATATGAGGGCACCGCAACCCACAATACAGTAGCCACAAAGAATAGTGAAAAGTGGATGCGAAGGAGGAGAATAAATAAAAGAGCCGCCGATGAGGTTATTCGTGGGCCGTATAATGCAAATCGTCAGTCTCGTTATGTTGAGCTAGTCCTCGTAATCGACAAAACTGAGTACATTGCGTTGGGAGAGAATCTTCACAAAGTCCATCATCACTGCAAAGACATTGCCAATATAATAAATGCATTGTACACACCATTGAATATATTCGTAGCACTGGTGGGAGTTGAAGTGTGGACGGACAGCGATGCTATAACATTGTCGTCTAAGGGTGATACAACATTGGGGAATTTTTTGCGCTATCGCCGGGAAATGCTTGTCAAGGAAATACCAAATGATAATGCTCAGCTATTAACGCGTATTCATTTTGAGGATGGCGTTGTGGGTAAAGCACTGAAAGGTCCAATATGTACGTATGAATTTTCTGGTGGTGTCTCCATGGATCACTCGAATGTCATTGGTCTGGTGGCGGCGACAGTTGCACACGAGATGGGACATAATTTTGGTATGGAGCACGATTCACCTGACTGCAGTTGTCCTGAGGATCGGTGCATAATGGCATCGTCGAGTGGCTCAACTGGACCAATTCACTGGTCCTCGTGTTCACTCGAGTACTTGGCGTTGGCATTTGAGCATGGAATGGACTATTGTCTTCGTAATAAGCCGAAAAAATTGTTTGACAGCCCAATATGTGGCAATGGATTTGTGGAGTCTGGTGAGCAGTGTGACTGCGGTCTCAAGGATAATTGTGACAATCCGTGCTGTAATTCATTAACTTGTATGCTACATCCCAATGCCAGCTGTGCTACTGGTGAGTGCTGTGATTTGAAGACGTGCAAACCAAAAAATGCTGGCACTCAGTGCAGAACAGCTGAGCATGAGTGCGATTTGCCAGAATATTGTACAGGACAGAGTGAATATTGTCCAACTGATGTTTATAAAATTGATGGAGAGGGCTGCAATATGGGAAAAGCATTCTGCTATCAGGGATCCTGTAGAACTCACAATGATCAGTGCAAACTTCTGTGGGGTCCAAGTGGTCACTCATCGGCTGCTCCTTGTTATGAAATGAATAATAAAGGCTCGAAGTATGGAAATTGTGGCTATAATCGACTTGACTCGAGCTACATCAAGTGTGATAATGAGAATATACTCTGTGGAATGTTGCATTGTCAGCATTTGAATGAGAGACTTGAGTTTGGTATGGAATCGGTGGCCATTCTCAGTCATTCTTTTTTAAATCATGGAGTTAAAATGATAGCCTGCAGATCTGCCATTGTTGATCTTGGATTAAATGAGGTGGATCCGGGATTGGCACCTGATGGCGCCAAGTGTGCACCCGGAAAAATGTGTGTCAATCAAAAGTGCATGCCCATTGCTAATCTCAGGGCGTCTATTAATGGGGGCTCCGCTTGTTTTAAGAATTGTGGAGGTAATGGAGTGTGCAATAGTCTTGGTCACTGCCATTGTAATAAGGGATTTCGTCCACCTGATTGTATTCAGCCAGGATATGGGGGATCTGATGATAGTGGCCCAGCTGAGGATCCCAATGGTTTGTTATTTTTTGAGACCCTTATCCCCATTTATTTTTCCTTCATGGACAAACTTTTCTCTGCATGTTCGCTTTTATTTCCAATTTCCAAGTCCAGAATGTTCTTTAAACTCTAGAAAACCCCAACTTAAGCAAAGAGAGGTTAAAACTAATAAGAGAATTGAAGCGACTTAAAAATCCGATCACAAATTCAATTACTCCCTTGTTAAAATCAACAAAGCCGAGAGTCCTTCAAACTATACACAAATTCATTGTCGACACTGGACAAAATATCGAGAACCACAACTGTAAAATATGTGAACATATAGACTAAAACTGTATTCAGAGTGTAAATAAATCATGTCGATTTAAGCACTTTAAACAATAAAAAAAAACTCGAGAAAATTAAATTAACTATTTTTTATTATTTCTTGACTTTTACATTCGTTTTTAAAAAAGTTGAAATGTTGGTTCATCAGGAGAAATCAATTTGGTCCATTTATCCAATGTATGTAATCCATAATCAATTTTATTATTATTTTCAGCTCGAAATGATTTCGTTACTGCGCTCTACATCATCTTCTTGGGCATTGTTCCCACAGCTGCTCTGATATCCCTCGCTGTCTGGTACAAACGTAATAATTTTACTGGTTCAACGTGGAAAAAGGAGTCAGTATCAACGTATGTATCAAGTATCAAGTGTTTCAATTTCAAGTTTACCGAAACGAATAAGAGCCCAAACAAGGGATCGAGAAAATCGTCACCACCGTCGTTTATAAAGAGTCAAAGCCTCGGGGAGGGCATTAGAAATTTCTTTCTGCCGAAAGCCTCTCACCTCAAAAGAAATGAATCGTCTAAAGTATTTACAATCAGTGATCAATTACTCAAAGATAAAATTGAAATAACAAGGAAAAGTCTTGTCAGTACGACAAATCCCCAAGTCATTAATTGTAGTAAGAATATAAAAATTGAAAAGCCTCCAGTTGTTCTGGACAGCTCAAAAGAAAATACTCAGAATATTAATATACATTGTTATAATGGGAAAACGACAGAGCTTGGCAAGGGAATTAAAAATTCGCAAGAATTAGTTGGGAATGTCAGAGAAGTGAAACTCAATACTCAATCGGATTTTCAACAATTGAATGAAAATCCTTCGTGCAGTACTTCAAGTACTTTGATACCATTCGATTCAGACTCTGCCATTTATCAAAATATTGTTAAACCATTATCTAATGCGCCTCGTGATTCCCAATGTTTTTCTAGATCGATGTTTGAAAGTCACGATAATATAGGATTTAAAAAATTGAATGAAGAATCCGAGAAAATGTTTGTAATTGCACCCAAAGCACCCAAAGCACATGATCCGAGCCAGACTTGTAATAAAAAATTACCGTTTTATCATAAAAAACCACCTCCACCACCGAAGTAGTTACTAGTGAAGCGAGAAAAATTCGTGGCATGTCAGATGACGGTCATACGACCGTCAGTGACATGTCACATTACCGACCCATGATTGAATATATACTGTCACATGACTTAGTTTATGACGGTCACATTGCATCTAAGTAGGAGCGCCACTGCAGATGTCCAAATTCAAAATAAAAAAAAGAATGTTACTAAATCATAATTCAATGTTATAAAAAAATCACTCGTTCTATTGCATCAACTTCTTACTGATACAATGACCTGATGGTCAATCACATAACAAAACTCAAAAAAACAAGAGACAATTTTGTAATACAGAAAAAAAAATACTCATCATGTCGCATGTATTTGGACAATTTGACAGTGAGAAAAGTTATCTGACCGATTTATTGCAATAGACAGCGTGACCGTCAGATCTTTGCGACCTGACAGTTTTTCATTCCTGAGATCACATCGCATCTCTAGTAGCTATTGACAACCTACTCGCTTATAGTCGAAATACGCGTAAAAAAATTTAATAGAAAAACTTAAGTTCGGTAGATAATTCTTGAGTTCCTAGTGAATTTTCTTAAATTTTTTTCTGTTGAACTATTCCTCCATACAATATATTCTGTATAAAATCAATAGAATTGCATTTTCCTATCTCTATTATTTTATATTTTTAAATTTTCAGCGAGGGAATTGATAATATATAAGTCGAATAGAAAAATGTAATTCTATTGATTTTTATTTTAAGAATTATCCAGCGAATTCCCTAGAATTTTCTATTAAATTTTGCCGTTCGTAGATGGACGCGACATTTGATAACGGAAGAAATTGACCTTTTAACTATTAATACTTACACTTTACACAATAAATTCAAACACCAGCGAGATTAATAGCAATGAAAAGCAAAAGTTAAAAAAACACCGACAGAGATCTGGAGAACTCTTGAATCTCAATTAACGCATGTTTCTGTTGCATGAATGTACCTGAACTGAGTGGCGAGATCTGTCAAAGGGAAAAGTAAATGACTGTTCATAACGATAATCCATGTGAACGCAGCATGAGGAATTTTTATAGTAATGACATGTGGTATACGACTGTAATCAACATTTTTTCTGATTATTATTATTTTTTATATTTTCAAAATAAATATCACAGTGAGAAGAAGAAAATTTTATTCAAACCTCTTTTCGTTTCTCCACATTTTCTACAATGTAGATATGTAAATATAATTCAAGCTTTTGGCAGCTACTAATTTCCCTCTCCACAACTAACAATTTTAATTTTCCCTTTGAGAGTCCAAATGGCCCTCAGCATGTCGCCAATTTAATAATTTCCATCGTAACAAGTTAAATAAAGGAATTAACGGAGTATCAAAAATTTGTAAATTCTGGTATGTAATGTCCTCACGCGCGAAAAAATTCAATAGAAAATTCAAGCGAATTCGCTAGACAATTCTACCGAACTTCTGTTAAACTTTCCGTCAGTTCCAGTCAGTTTCTATTGAAATGTTTACTAGAAAATATTTTACAGACAACACCTCAGTAAATTAAGTTGCCCAGAAAGCTATAAATCCATCAATCTTTTATATAAAATAAAATATTTCCTGTTGAACAGTTGAATAGAAAGGTCTGTAAATAATATAAAATTTCCCAGAAATGTATTAGAATTGTCTAGAAAATTGGCTAATGTTCCACTGAATTATTTCATACGTGCAATAATGAAACTTGATAAAAAAAAAAATGATATCTTGAAATTGCAGACATGAACGAGGTTTTACAATTAAAACAATCGATCGACCTGGCAAACATCATCATCACACACCACACGTTATCGAAACAATAGATGCCAAGTTGAATGAGGATCCAGCATGCACAAGTCTCTTGCCAAAAACTGAGACCAATGAGAGCTACAATAACACCATGTTCGGACAATTCAAGGGATTTACCCTGAGTCCATTGCCAGGCGTTGTAAATATGGCAAAGAGTTCGCCAATGATTCCCTCGATTCCTCACATTCACATAAAAACCCGTAAAAAATCCCCACTGGAAAGAGCTAATAAGAATCCTCAAAGTGCCTTGACATTGGAGCCAATGGGCTCAACTAATTCACAAGAAAATCGAGATTCAGAGGATGGAAAACTGTTGAATGAGCCACCAGCACTGCCACCATTAAATCGTGGATGTACAGCAAAGCCTTTAATCAGCAGTCCAGTATTGGCAGGTACAACGTGTACAACACTAGAGCTCGTTCAAACTAAAATCCCATCGAGACCAGCTCCTGGAATTCCAACGAGAGCCCTCCCTGAAGACCTCAATGTCCAGAAAAAACTAGAGAGTAAGGACAAGGAGCGAGACAGAGAAAAATTAACAACGTTAAATAGAATTGCATCAATTCTTAAACCCGGAAATAGCACGAGAATTAACGAAAATACCACGAAATCTGATGAACCAAGTGCTTTGTTCTACAATCAGCATCACAAGGCTAGCAAAATTATCGATAAAGACATACTGCGAAAGCTGGAAATATCAAATCCAATTCCCCAGAATGAAATAACAATTGCAGCGCCAGTAATACCTCTCGCCCCAGCCTCATCGTCGACAAAGATTAATGACAATAACGAGGAAAGGAAAAACACAGTGACTAGAGCTCAGTCAATGAAAAATTCAAACGTAATGTCAAGGCCGTTTATACAAACCTTCGGCTCGATGCGTTATCAAAATTCTAAAAATTCCAAAAGACCGACAAGTATTGCTGTTAGCGTGAGGCCGACATCACCACCACCTCCAGTGCCTCCAATTTCCCAGTCATCGAGTAGCAGTACTTTTTTAAATGATGAGAATCTGAAAATACCGGGATTACCGGGCTATCAAAATCCTCCACTAGTGAAGATTGCCGACAAAAAGAAACAATTGTCCACCGATAGCGCCTATGACGACTGTATGAATCTGATCCAGGAGTCGTCGCTGAATGGAATCACTGAAGAATTGTCATTGAATGACAATATTTATGCCGTTATCGAGGAGCCCAGTGGAACAACAAAGGCCGTGAATGGCACTAGTAAAGTCGATAATGAATACAAAGTTCCGTCGAGTTCGAAGGTCATTGAGACTGATGGTAAAATAATTGAAAAGTCCAGCAATTCGGGAGCGGAAAATGATTCTACGATGGGCTTATTATCGGAGATTGTGTCAGAAATATCGAATAGAAATTTTGATTCAATATATTCAGCATCGTCGTCCAGATCGGCTGAGCAAAAACATAAAGATGGCGACGACAAGGAGAAGGAGAAGTTGGGATCCAACTGTTCACTCGTAGCTTATACCAATGCAAATGATTACAAAGCATCATCGGCGAGTATTTATTCCAATTCGATGTCGACTAGATTTAATTCAGCTGTGTCCGAAACAAGTTCAGGATATCTTCTGCCATCAGCTGTAAATGTACCAAAAAATTCATTAATGACTGCCGTGGAGAACATTAATTTTCCAGGCTCAATGACAATGGGTGCTAATGATACGCAACGAGTGCATGATGATTCGGTATCTACCAAAGATAATATTTTAATGAAATCACCAAATAAATCAGTGTCCTCGCCTCCTGATGCAAAACACATGAGGACGAGTCCGACAAAAATAAAGTCGGAAAGGGATAAAAGTGTAAATGATGCGAATCAAAGTTCTTCAATTACAAAGAGAACGAGGGGATTGGTTGGACCATCAGAATCACTGTCGACTACATCTTGTGAAAGCAAAAGTGCCAACAAGAATTTTAATAATAATGCCGAGTACAAGAGGCCAGACCTCATCTCCAGTTGCTCCACATCGGCAGCTGTTAATTCAAGGACAACACCATCGCCGGATATCGTGGCAGTTTCGGTTAATAATTCCAAAGTAATAAACACCCCTTCACAAGTGGAGTCATCTAGTTCCAATTCTCCATTGAATTTAACGAAAAATGTGAAGAAGTCAGCAGTTTCAGGAAAATTATCTGGAGCTAAAACAAGCACTACCCAGATGTCGAAGACGACATTGACTTCAGTTCCATCATCTTCATCGCCATCAAAAGAACCGGAAATCAATAATTCGAAAACCAAAGCGAATGTACCTCGAGAGTTTGCGCCGAGTAAAACTACAGTTGCATCGCTGCAAAAGAAATTTGAACAAAATAAGACTGCCGCGACGAATCCAAAAAATAGCATTTCCATCAAGAAATCGGTTTCCGGGAAAAATATGGGCAATGTTAACTACAGTAAAGGAACGAAGTAAGAGAGAAGGGAAGTGTTTATTCAATATATTCTCCCATAGAGTCTAGTCTGAATTAATATTAACTCACTGCTACTGTACAATGTAAATATCAAACATATTGCACTGTTTTTTTTATTTTTTTTTCAATCGACAAGACTTTATTTTGACTAATAAAAGATATTAATATCACTCTTATATTAATATATAATCATTGATTTGATAGCATTTATGTAATGACATAAGACTCGATTGCATCAGGTCCAGTTAATTATGTTAATTGTGCGATTAAAGAGGGATGTGAGGTGACGACAGGAAGGAAAAACTCTCAGGTCACAAATATATGATCGTCACTGACTGTCATGCTATCGCTTGTCAATAAATCGGTCAGATAACATTTGTTCCCTGACAAATTCTCTATATAGACGCTACGATTTTTGTAACTGGAGACGTTGCAATCGACTTTTTCATTCTATTTTATTTTCTCTTTCCGTGAACTATAAATATTATTGAGTTGAAATAGTATATTTCGTAACAAGTGAAAAAAAATGGTTTTTGGCGAGTGGGAGGTTTAAAACAATTGATCGACCTGGCAAACATCATCATCACACACCACATGTTATCGAGACAATAGATGCCAAGTTGAATGAGGATCCAGCATGCACAAGTATCTTGCCAAAAACTGAGAGCAATGAGAGCTACAATAACACCATGTTCGGACAATTCAAGGGATTTACCTTGAGTCCATTGCCAGGCGTTGTAAATATGGCAAAGAGTTCTTCGCTTCGCGTCCAGTGACTGAAAAGTACTTTTTCGACAGATTGACATGAAATAGTATATTTCGTAACAAGTGAAAAAAAATGGACTCGTAAAACATCGAAACTATTTTAAACTCGTGGGATTATATCACTCGCCTTCGGCTCACCTTCGCCTCCCACTCGCCAAAAACCATTTTTTTTCACTTGTTACGAAATATATATACTTTTCATCACGCTGTGTCGGAAAAGTAACTTTTCAGTCACGAAAAAGTGCTTTTTCGACACATTGAGATGAAATAGTATATTTCGTAACAAGTGAAAAAAAATGGTTTTTGGCGAGTGGGAGGTTTATATCACGAGCCG